>JAMQGT020011537.1:0-47539 GCA_024447675.2 Pterophyllum scalare | reverse complement strand
GAGAGAGAGAGAGAGAGAGAGAGAGAGAGAGAGAGAGAGAGAGAGAGAGAGAGAGAAGGAAGGAAGGAAGGAAGGAAGGAAGGAAGGAAGGAAGGAAGGAAAAAAAAAGGAAGGAAGGAAAAAAAAAAAAAAAAAAAAAAAAAAAAAAAGAAAGAAAGAAAAAAAAAAAAAAAAAAAAAAAAAAAAAAAAAAAAAAAAAAAAAAAAAAGAAAGAAAGAAGAAGAAAAAAAAAAAAAAAAAAAAAAAAAAAAAAAAAAAAAGAAGGAAGGAAGAAGGAAGAAGAAAAAAAAAAAAAAAAAAAAAAAAAAAAAAAAAAAAATTATCCTGCCTGTATGTATCCTACTGTCCTTGTGTATTTCCATGCGCCCTGTCCTCTCTTCTATATCGCTAAGTTAAGTGTGTTTAAGCCTGGCCGTGTCATCTTTTCGGCCTAGGCTCCGTTTTGGTTTCTGCCTGAAGCCTAAGAAGGTGCCGGGGATGCTTGTCTTTCTCTGTGAAGCTGATCAGCAGTGCCGATCTCGGGGTGTGAGCCGTGTGCAACCTGGAACACCTATGATAACAATATGAGTGTTGCCACCGTGACTTAATAACTGAGGAGATTTGAAGGATAAACTGCAGGCCTGAAGGTTTCGGGGAAAAAAGAACAAACGTTTGTACCCCCCCCCATTTTTTTGTAGGCGCTCACGTGCGCGCGCACGTGTATGAATATCAGCTCGTGCAGTGCTGAAGCGGACAGCGCCAGCAGAGCAGCAGAAGGCTCCGAGGTTCTGGTGTCCATTTTAAAACAGACGTCTCGCCTCACCTGCTTCATGTTTTCTGTGTTTTTTTCCCCACCTCGTGTCGGGACAGATAGAAAGGAGTCTTTCCTGTGTGATATCAGCTTTGCGCGTCGAGCGTTTTAATTAGGCGGTGTTATGTAAGAGGGAGGCAGGGAAGTGACGGGCCCGGTGACTCAAATATGGCTGACTGTCCTGTTCGGGCTGCAGCCACCTTGCTATTCTTGAAATTAAAGGTTTTTGTGCTGCAGCAGTAGATGGAACACGAGGAGAAGAGAGGGCTGGGTGATGTTTTAGAAACCCTCCAAATCAAATGATTTCATTAATTTTTAAGATCTGGCTGAACTGAACTCTAATTTCAGCTTCTTCCTCTTCAGCACTGCCTCATGTTCCTGCAGCTTGAACATTTGTCGTGTTACCCTCTTTACCTATATGCGTTTTGTAGAAAGCCTTCACTGAACCATGCAGCCATTACTGTAAGGTGTTTTTTTCTCCAGCAGGTCCACGTGCCTTTTAGTTAAAAAACAAGCATCAAAAGCAGTAAGATTTTTAAAGTTGTGGTTTGAATTTTGAATTTGAAGTTTAATGCAGATTGAACTTGATAATTGCCACTAATTATAAACCAGCTATTTAGATTTGTAGATTATTTGTTTGATAATCTATGCAAAATCTGATGGAGCATGGCAACACATATATATATTTAAGCAGTAAAAAATATAGCCAGAGGAACATGAAATGCAAAATAATATGTCTTGAACATTAGAAAATGAACTATTATATTTATTATCTTAAGCATATACTACTAGTTTAAAATTCTATGTGATAACCTAACTCATCAAAGTTGGGAAATGCCCAATATACAGATTTTTAATATAAACATATACCAAATATATCATGAAAAATCTGTATTAGCTCATATTCCACCGGATGTTAAAATCGATAATCTTCTACTCTTGAAGACACTTATCTTAAACATTCTCTTTATGGCCACCACACACTGACCAGGAGTGTTGCTGCTCCCGAGGCTCATGTAACAAATGTTCTCTTCAGCTCACATCCTTAATGGAGATAATGTAAAGGGAAGGGAAACTAATTGTTAAAATGAATATTGCAAGTTAATATCAAGAATGCAAGTTTCAGGCCACTATTTCTGTAGTATTTAATTTCATGTTGTCATTTTTTTCAACTACTGCCTCCTTCAGAGCTGCTACTGTGGATGGTACAAACCTAAAGACCAAGTAGCTGCAGGATGAAAACATGGCTGCCACCCCTTCTTGCACCGCCAGGACCTGACAGCTTCAAGAAGTTTACTCCAGAATCTTTGGCGGTCCTTGACCAGCGCATCCAAGAGGAGAAGAACAAAAAGCCACCCAAGCAGGACAGCAGCTACCGTGATGATGATGATGAGAACAAGCCCAAACCCAACAGCGACCTGGAGGCTGGGAAGAGCCTGCCCTACATCTATGGGGACATCCCTCGGGGAATGGTGGCGGTACCACTGGAGGATCTGGATCCATACTACCTGAATTCACAAAAAGTGAGCTTACAAAGACCCCCCCCCACACACACGCACACGCACGCACACATGCATGCACACATGCACGCACTCACGTTGTGATGTTAAAGACTTAACTCTATGAGGATGCTTCTGATTAGTGCATTATTTTAATATCTGACCAAAATGTGTCAGGAAGAGAGTTCAAAGGGGGCATCTGCTATGTTCTTGTATGGCAGTTTGGTTTCTTAGGTTCCTTTCAACATGTCCTCCAATCCAGTCTTGTTTTTTTTTTTCATTAAATGAAACAACACATTTGTAGAAAATTATGTTTATTTTTAGTCAAACTGAGCACTGGCTATATTCTAAAACAAAGTTGCCCAGCCTTATTGCTGCAAATATTGATGCACTGCATTAATTTTGGTATTTGTCCCTTGCTCTCAGGCTTCCAAAATTCACAAAATATTACACACTCTGTTGTTTCCATGTTGCATTTGGCAAGTGAAAACGTGACACCATCAAATCACTGTTACCTTTCCATTCTTGTGCATGGCCTGATTTGTGTTTGCAATCTTTTTTTAAAAAGTTTTCTTTGTTTTTTTTCTAACAATGTTTTTGAGATTTGGAGAATTGATTATGATCAGTTGAATTAATTTAAATAAAATCCAACACTTGTGTGGCATCTCAAAAAATAGTTGAAACAAGTGGTTGTAGTAATTTTTAACCTGACACACTGCAGCTGTGTTTTTATGTGATAAACTCAAACGTACATAATCATTTTGGACAGCAGCCAGTAGATAAGAAGCTTCATTATGTTGAGGTGAGTCATAAGTTATGACCGGAAATTACGCAGACAAAGCAGAGTCACCGTGTAGCTTTTGACAGTTGACTTCCAGGGCTGCTGTGTTTACAGTTATTTTAATTTTATAATTAGGCTACTGGAGGTAATTATGTTTTCCTCCTTGAAGACCTTTTGGGAATGTTGGAGTTGAGCTCTCGGGCTGTTGAATGCACCATTGCTGTATCTCCAATGTGCTCACAGGGCTTTGGGGAAAAGGTCAGAAACAGTTACTGTTGAAAGACTGTTGTTCCACATGACAGACTTTCCTAATTGTTGAAAAATTAATCTGAGGCGGGAGAGTGAAGCAGCAGCAGCAGGACTCTGGCTGTCTTAGAGGAGACACGTGTCTCTCTTGGGTTTCTGTCATGTCTGACGTCTGGCTGTCCTCAGTGGGAGGACAGCCAGGTGACCTTGACAGTCTTTTAATGTTACCTCCATGTGTACCTGTTGGCCTAAACTGTTGGAGACTACTTTTGTTGTACAAAACCCCCCAACCTTAAATAATAGAAGACATAACTTACAGATCTAGAAAATTGCAGGCTCAGGGAAAGTAAAAAAAATAACTGTAGTTTTGGAAAGCTGTAGAGCTATTGATGCTTCTGTATTCTGAGAGAGTTCTACATTTTTACTCGTAGAAGTGTGAGAATAATTTATCATAAAATGGCTGTTCTTTCCTTAAGCATCAATAAGGTGTACTGTGTACTGTGCTGAGTTTAATATTGGTGTGCTTATAACAGGACCGAGCAGTGAAGGCTAAAACCTTCTGCCATGGTAACGTTGTTTGTTGTCTATTTATAACAAAAAAAATTATATAACAAAGCTGGCATTTGTTTTTATTCAAGATGGTTTCCTCCGATCTTAAATTTATTTAAAAAATGCTGCACATTTTGACAACAGTATTGTGTAACTCAGTCCACACAGCGTGTCTTAAAATATAGCAAACCCTACCTGACAAAACAAGAGGGTAATGCTGTGTGCAGTCGTCATTATTACTTGAGCAGATTAGTTTAGATATTGTATGCATGTGTACATTTAGATGCACAGCATCAGTCCCTGCGTTCCTCTCCATCTGTCTCCGTGTTATACCTCCCTGTCTTTACACAGTGCACACTGACTGTTATGTAACGCACCAGTCCAGCTCACAAGGAGGAGACACGATTCCGATGACACGTGGCAAACATGTCCAGGGATACATGGGACTGTTGCTCATTCACTCACTTACACACAGCTCACCTGCCTTTTTCCAGACATGCTCCATGTTAATGACACACATGCATGTGAATCATGCAACCTTACTTGTGCTTTTGCTTCTCATCTTTGCTTCCTTGGCTTCAGGCAAATCTAATTATGGTCCCTAATCTAGTCTCATTCTGATGCCAAAGGGAGCTGATGCTGCAGTGACATCAGATCAGGTGGTGACCTTGATGCTCTGTTTGTCATTGTCATTGAGAGGTAGCAGGCTGCTTCTGGGTAGCTCTCTTGCAGGAAGGAGGGGGGAAAGATGTGGAGGAGCAAATGTAAAGGAAGGCCGTTCCTTATCCTCATCTTCTGGACAAATCTAAATTTGTGGCTTTTTTACATTGTGTCGTAGCTGAGACAGAGGGCTGGGAGGCTGGCAAGGTGTTGACGCAGCAACAGCCCTGCCTGCCTGGTTGGTGGCCAGAGCGTGGCTGTGACATGCTGAGCTGAGTTAGGCCGGGTCACGCTTGGCGTCACTGAACAAGGCTTGCAAAACATTTCAAGGAGAAGACATAGAAGAAAGGGACTGAGGGAGAGATGAAGTGAGGACAGAGATGAAACATGTGCAAGGATGCATGAGCACATTTGCTGTCCTTCTAGCTGCAGCCAAGATAACTGAAACGTGTTTTGCTGAGGAAAAAGATGAGCTAAATACACTTTGGAGCTTCTCTAAAAAAGAGAAAAGGCTGCATTAGTTTTCTTCATACTGGTTAAGATACATATTCATGATAATATTGCCTCACAGTCCATAACGATTTAACTTGCAGTCATGTTAATAATAGAGCCAGGAACATTTCAGCATGCCTTTAGAGCAAGACAGCAAAAAATTCAATTTTTTGCATGTCAATTGCCAGTGACAGCGTGCAAAAGCACGACAGCGAATGCATGAGCATCTCAGAGAAAGGCTTTCAGGCTAAAGGGGCCATACAGTAAACGCAGTCTGGTTATTGTTTGCCATAAGGGTTGAAAGAAGGGTTTCCTGCTGAATGTTGAGGCCCTCACGGATGCGGATGCTGCAGCCCTGCCTCCTGGCTCGAGCTTCTGTGTCAAAGCTGTCGACTCTTTCTGTCTCTCCCCCGCCCCCAATCTTCTGCCCAGCTTCCCTGTTCTGGCTCCTCGTGCCCTGCTTCTCCTCAGCCTGCTGCTGCCACAGTTGCTGCCTGCCTGCCCGCTTCACTCGTTTTCCATCTCCTTTCTGCCTCCCTTCCTTGTTGCTCTCCTCTTTGCTCAGCTCTAGATTATGAAATTTTCAGTAGCTTTGCAGCACTTTTGTCATGTGTTACAAAAAAAAAAAATAGACCTGAATGCTTAGTAGTGGTGTATATGTGTGTCAGGGTTACAATATTGGTTACTCATTGTGCTGTGTGCATTCTGGTTTGTGTGCAGATGTGACTTAATGTGTATGTTTATGCATTTGTTTGTGCACATCAGTCATGGATGTGCACCCGGCATATGTGTATGATGGTTGTGTGTAACAGAAATGTCATGATGGGGCATTTCCAAGTGTGTCATTGTCTTAACTGGTAGATTTACAGTGTCGATGACAGTATTAACACTGAAGGAGATGTTGCACTGACCTATAATACAAGAGAAGAAAGTTGTCCAGTGATTTCAAAAGTGTGCTGGCTTGATTTGCCTTGTCTCTTGATTTCAGTATTATTGATATCAGGGGTAAGCTGTCTTATTTATGGGTGGGAGTGTTGTGCTGTTTTGAGATGTTTATGTTACAGTAAGAGCTCACGCGTGCACCTCATTTCTGTCAGAAATGCATAAATTTCATGCAGTCACGTGACGCCACCGCCATGAGGGCGTCTTACTGTGCACCTCCCCACCCATCCACCCTGCTTCTCCTCATTCCTCCTCCTCTCCCTCCCTCCTGGCTCCACTGTCGGTGTCTCTGCAGGGGCTTAATGTAGTGAGGGATGCCTTGTTAAAAGCGCAAGGGCCCATATCACTTGTGCAAATGCACAGTTCCATTAATGTTTCATGCAAATCGGAATGTTTTATTTAAACAATTATGAGGTTATCCACAGAAAGTGGCTCGCAAGCTCCTTTTGGTTTTGCCTGCTTCCTTCCCTTAAAACTGCCACAATGGGCGGTGCAGCACTGAGAGACTGGGACAACATACAGACATCTGGCCAGCAATTCTCACTTTATTTGCATTTGTTTAAAAGCAGCATTTTACTTTAATGACTAAATGCACATCTTTTATTTATCATCCTCATGCTTTCCATGTATGACTTGCAGAAAATGTTTTCACGGTGTATCAAATAGGATGACATATACATTTTTGTACCATATTTTCAGTCATCTTTTAGTAAATGTTATATTTTATGCTATTGCTCTTTGTCTATTTATAATCTTTCTGATTATTAATCGTCTCTCTCTCTCTCTCTCTCTCTCTGTTTCTTCTTTCCACAGACATTTATAGTGCTAAATAAAGGGAAGACAATCTTCCGTTTTAGTGCCACACCTGCCTTGTACTTCATAAGTCCTTTTAATCTGGTTAGGCGAATAGCTATTAAAATTTTGATACATTCATATCCTTTGAAATGGTGTCTAAACTGCTGGGACTAAAAGGTCTCCTATTTACGTGTATTATTCATGACATGTTCTGTCTTTCTGCTCATACTGCGATTGATGTTTCCTGTGAGCGGAGCTACAGGAGGAAATCGGTATGTTACAGTCAGGAAAGAGCATACAGGACGCCACGCAGTAGCCATTTTATCACTGAAGGGAAAGGCTAGCACAAATGATGAGTCATCCTTAACAGTAAGCCAAGCCAGACCTCCTCAGTAAGCACATTATCAGTGCATTATCTAAGAATCCAGAATGTTGTACCCCTCTTTATTTAAAAAACTGTCAAAGACTTTAAAGGAAGTTTTTTAGGAGGAGACCTCAGCTGATCAGAGCTGTATATTAATGTTGTTCTCTGAGAGTTAACAACAGTTATTATAGTTTTAATATTTTCTAATTAGTTTTTATTTTGTTTTGCTCTTTTATGTTTTAACTCAGTTTAGTTGCAGTCAGTTCGTTTCCAGAGTGAGTTTTCTTTAGTTTCGGTTTATTGTTTAAAAAATGTTTCGTTTTAGTTTCAGTGTTAGCTTTAGTCTTTTTAAGTGTTGTTGTATTGGAGGGTGTATGCTAGAGGCACCATTTAGCAAAATCAGCGCAAGTGTTAATATAAAAAAGTTGCAGTTGACTCACAACCAGAGTCGCACTAAACATGTCCATCAAGGCCTCATCAGGCAAGTTGGGATTTTACTGAATGAAAAAATACTAAAACTAAGGAGATTCCTTCTATATTTTTCCAGTTTAGGCATGAATGGATTATTTTCATAGAAAAATAAAACAGATGAGCTTGTAGTGGTTAAGTAAAATAAAACAGATGCAGTAACATGGCTTCAAATATCATACATTTATGTGAATGGCAGTTTTGCTTTGTCCAGCATAACTCTAAATTTGTTGATAGTGTAGGCCTTTTTGACTGCTACCCGTTGCTGTACAGGAATCCTGGTCAGCGTATACCTGATTTCCTTCATTTCATGACATCAACCATTTGAATGTTACTGGCTGTTTATGCTGACTGGTCTGTAGACCATACATTTCCTATTGTAGGTACTATCATTTTTTATTATGTTTTACAGTTTCATTGAGTTTTGATGATGTTTGTGATTGCCTCTACAATCCCTGTTTTCCTTAACATGCTCCTCACTCTTTTCAGCATGATCATTATGTGTACTATTTTGACCAACTGTATATTCATGACCTTTAGTGATCCCCCTGAGTGGTCAAAACAAGTAGAGTAAGTACCGTTTTTTCCTGTTTTCTCATGGTTTTATATAAATGGGTGGTAACAGTTTGTGCATCTATATTGGCATTATATTTGCATCACAGAACTAGCACAACATTTTCTTGTTGATATTTGGAAAAACTCATTTAATAAGACTCATTTATGGCTGTTTTTGCAGGAATTTCCAAAGTAAATTAAAAACTCTTCAGACCCTCTGAATAAAAGAAAAAACTTTACTGCACGCTAACCATAGCATAAGTTTTCCATGCAAAATCAAGATCTTAGAAGAGAGCACCGATGGGGCGATACTCCACTGGAATCAAAGTGTTCATTTTGTTGTGCTTGTAATTTTGCCTCTGCACACCATCACAGTGGATTTTAAGTGGAGCAGTCCAGATATGATTGAAGTGCAGACTTTAAGCTTTAATTTAAGTTTAATGACAAAGGAAGCAGCTAAAATATCTGGAATTGATCAGAGTTTAGAATTTAGACTAACCTTTGGTGGCGGTTTAATTGATATGAAGTCAAAAAAAAGATGGAAGTGAAGGAAGCAATCATTAGGCTGAATAACCCAGATCAACCTTTCAGTGTGAGAGCAAAAACTTAGAAGTGTGGCCAAATGAAAAACCTGGTACATCCTTAAAGAGGATGAATGCATAGGCCAGCTCAGCTGTGACCCCCTAACCCCTCCAGCCAGTTGATAAGTAATAAGTGTTGGTGAATGATTTGAATGATTCTGTAACAAGAGCTGATCATTCAGCCATTCGGTTAATTAGTGAATGAGCTTACATAAAAAAGCTTGTTAGCATTATTGTTCTAATAATTTTATTTATTTATCTCAAATCTCTGGCTCTGCGTCATTCAAAGAACAACTTTGTCTCAAAATTTGTGTGGCTCAAATGTGACAATGCAACAGTAGTTTGTAGTTTCTGTGGATAAAGTTTGCTTATTTATAAGATATTATACCGACAATAAGAGTTTTATCTGATTTTTTATGATTCAAATTGTATCTAATGTTGGCATTTCCTGTGTGTTTTAACAGTTAATGAGGATCCAGGCACTTAGAACTGAGTGGGCTTTGATCCAGTGCGGTGAACTGATTCTGTCAACGCTTTTGTCTTTCAGGTACACATTCACGGGAATTTATACGTTTGAGTCTCTTGTAAAGATCACCTGCGCGAGGCTTCTGTATAGATGGGTTTACATTCCTAAGAGATCCGTGGAACTGGCTGGATTTCATGGTCATTTCGATGGCGTAAGTATTTTAATTGTGATTGTACTGCGGATCAATAAGACAGTTGTACACATATACTACCATTTTGTTGTAGCAGTTGAGTCAAGAAACTAATGTTTTAATTATCTGTTTTGTCCTGATTCCTATCTGATAACCCGTCTTTTGTGCTTCTGCATTTGAGCTGAGACTTCTCTGGTCTTTCTCTTTGGGAATCGAAGATGTCCATCCGACACTGCGTGGCCTCCTTGACAACACCCACACCTCAGCCCCATTCAGTCTGATTCATCCCCTTTTTTCCATCCAATTCTTCTCATCCACGTTTTCTCTCTCAGTCGTCAGGAGCCAGCAAAAACCAATTTAATGCCCAGTATCTTCCCAGTGACTATCAGTCACCTAGCTTTATCTGTTTCCACATGAGCAGATCCCCCTGCAAAATTATATAGAGCTTCATTGTTTGCAGCTCTCTCACAAACCGCATCTGTGTCTGAAGTTTTCTTTTCACCATATATCTGCATGTAAATAACAAGCTGTTGTAACTGTGGTTTGATCCTGCAGGTATATAACAGAGTTTGTAAACCTAGGCAATGTCTCAGCTCTGCGCACGTTCAGGGTGTTGAGGGCATTGAAAACTATTTCTGTAATTCCAGGTAAGACAGGACGGGGCGGGGGGCGGTGGGGCGGGGTCGGTGTTAGGTGTGTGTGTCTTTCTTTCCTTTTACCTTCCACCCTTCTCCTCAGTGGACAGGCTCTGTGAGTGGCATCGTTTCCTCCTGGTTCGGTGGTGTTGTGCTCTTGGCGTGTGTGGTTTTTGTCATCGTGTTTGTTCTGTGTGTGATCCTTCCCCTATTTCAGATATATAACAGAGTTTGTGGACCTGGGCAATGTATCTGCGCTGAGAACATTCAGAGTTCTCCGAGCATTGAAAACTATCTCTGTCATTCCAGGTGAGACTCAGTTTAAACACTAAGGCTGATACTCTCACCCTTTCTTTTCTACTCACTATTATTATAATGACAATTATGATTTAAGCAATATATTAAAAAAAATTGGAGAAAACCATTTTTTGATTTATTTTTCCTCCAAAATTATCAAAAATGGTACTAATACATTTTTGATAGGCTTTGCAGTCTCCTCTAGGGCCCTCCAAAGTGTCTGCACTCTCTTCTGCCCCAGTAGCGATCTCATTATGAGGCTTGTTTCCAAGGCAGCTTTTCTCTTTAAGGAAATAGCTTTAATCCCCTCCTTTCACTTGCTTTCGGAATAAGTAAATGCCGTCATCTATGGCAAAGAAATTTGTTGCTAGAACATTGTAAACTTAAGGACAAAAATCAGGACGATATGCATGTTTTTATGAGTTAAAAATCAGACATAGCCTCTTAAATTTCCCCTTAATCCCTGTAGTTGTCCTTAATTGCAAATTGGAGAGGATCCCTGGTAATGGGGTCCAAAACAAACCTGGTAGAGATGTATTTTATGAGAAAAGGTATAGCTCTTATAAAGATCCTACAGAATATGCCTATTATTTATGTATGAAGACTGCCAAGCCTAGTTTGTGAACATATCTCTTACGCTGCATGATGCTTTTCGGTCACTTGCTTTTATAATATTAGCCTACCAAGAGCTTGGCTGATAAATGGCATTGAAAGTTTGATTTGCCCTCTTTTTGTTTTTTAGTTTGTTGATTGATTTTTGTTTCTCTGTTTTTTTTTAAAGACTTCTTTGAATGATATACCACACCCAAAAAAAAAAAACCAAATAAAAAAATAATAGATGTTGGGTATACAGATGGGATAGTAACACGGGCCTGCACATCTCTTCATCTAGTGATGAAGAGTTTTCAACACATGTTGTAAAACAGCCACTATAGATTGCCTTCTTTTTCAGATGTCTTCTTCAAGTGCAGACAATGTAGATATCATTTTGGCATTCTGGGAAATATGCTTGTTTGTTTTCAGGGCTTGAAGTTGGATGAGAAAATTGATACCATTCTCATGCCAGTACAGAAAGTTACGGCGAGCGTCTGGTTAACTTAAAGACTGCAAACAGCTTTTCTGGCTTTGTTCAAAGACAACAGGTCACCGATTTAACACACCATACCTGCTTTGTTTAATCTGTACAAGAAATACTGGTTTGCAGCATGTATTGATCTTCTTATCTGGAGCTCAACCACAAAATTAATAACATATTTCCCCCAAATTCTGGACTATTTTTTTTAAAACAGTGATACAAAAGTAATGAAAATTGAGCTTTTATTGATTTTTTTATAGATTTGTTTAGTAAAGCAAACAGTAATCCATGTAGAGGAGAGGGCATATTTTCTCCAGAACATATGGGTCTTTAAATTTGATTTCATCAGTCTTTTCATGTACTTCTAAATGAGAAGAGGTGTTCTGATTTAAAGTGGACCTAGCAGGCTGATTTCCAGCTCCATGCTTTAATATACTTGTATGATTCATAGTTCAGACTGGTCCTTACTGATGTCCATCTTGTAGAGGACCTTGCTGCAGCCCCTGAATGAAACAAACTGTTGCAACTCCTCCCTTTACACTAGCTTTCTCCTGATTGGCTGTCCCTTGCAAACAGAGTGTAAATAATAGGCGGATGGGGCTTCTGTGCACACAGCCAAAACTGTGTGCCTCAGAAACTTACTTATCCACCACTAACAGCATATAAGGAAATACGGAAAATCATAATAGGTCCCCTTTAAATATAAGTAGCTCCTTACTTGTCTGGATTGACTCCGTCAAGCTAATGGAGCTTTTAGTAAGGTTATCTGAAAGCATAATCTATCAAAAGACTGTAGCAGGTAAAACCTGTTCTAGGGTGTGGGTCATCCTGCTTCCATGTTTGAGTTCTTCGTAGATCCGTGTGAATGCTGCCAGATGATGCCTGTCTGGAAGGTAAAGAGATTTTGTCTTTAGTGAAACTGTGGATGAGACAGACTACAGGGTCGCGGTATGGGGAGTCAGTGCTTTCCTAATGACACCTTACACAAGACAGTTCAAGAAAGTGCCCACACCGGCACTGGCATTGAATTGCTTCTGTTCAGCCTTGGAGTTTAAATGACCTGCATGTTGTTTAATGCCCCCCTTGCCTGTGCCTCTGTCCCTTTCATGGCCTCTCGTTGTGCTGCTGTGCTCTTTTCCTTATGGATTTCCTCTCACTTATCTAAAGTCTTCCCCCTCCTTTTTTTTTTTTGTTTTGTATTTACATCAACCACCATTGGCAGTGAAATGCAAATTTCTTCTGTTAAAGAGCTCATTATTTGGACTTGACATCTTTTTGCAATATTTTCCACCAGTAGGAATCTGAAAAAGAGTGGGAAGGCTCCTGAATATTTCCTGTTTGTTGTTTCTAGAGATGTACTGTATGTAATCTGTCAGTTTTGTCCAAAATGTATTACTACCCTCATCTAAACTTTACAGTACTTTGCCAGTTCAGATTTTTATTCATAAAACGATACCTTTTGTTTGGATGTTAAATTTATTAAAATATCCCAAATTAACATTTAGTTGTATATTTAAGTCGAGAGAGAGTTCACATTTTCTGAAAGTATATTTATTTAAATACTTCAATTAAATTCAGTCTGAAGGTTGTCCAATGGCAGATTTTTATGAATCTCTTAAGATGCAGGGATTTCCTGGCTTTTAGATTTAAGAGATGATCTTTAGTATAAATTGACACTCCAGAGATTAACACTTGGGACATTAGGAGCTCCTGCATCACCTGTGTGGTTTGTGTGTGTGTGTGTGTGTGTGCGCGTGTGTGTGTGCATGTGTGTGTGTGTTTGTGGCTGGCCTCCAGGCCTGAAGACCATTGTGGGCGCCCTGATCCAGTCTGTGAAGAAGCTTTCGGATGTGATGATCCTGACTGTCTTCTGCTTGAGCGTCTTTGCCCTCATTGGTCTCCAGCTCTTCATGGGCAACCTGCGCCACAAGTGTGTGATCTGGCCAATCAACACCAATGAGAGTTACCTGGCCAATGGGAGTAAGGGCTTTGACTGGGACGAATACATCACAAACGACAGTAAGTAGAGGCAAGGCATCACCAATGGTGAACTGGCACGGAGGTTGGAGTATGAAGTCAGCCCATATGCTTGAATGCGAAAACAATATGTCATTTTGGCATTTGTCATGCAAAAGGAATGAACTAAAATCAAAATGAAGGAGCTGAATTCAAAAATTGGTCTGAATGGATTAAGTTAAATAAACAGTGACAGAATGTAAACAAAATGACTCAGTATGGCTGTTTTTTGGGGGGTTTTTTTTCAGCCAACTTCTACTTCCTGCCTGGCCAGTTGGATGCTCTACTCTGTGGGAACAGCTCAGACTCTGGGTGAGTTCCCTTTTCCACCTTTCAAAAAAGGAACCAGTCCTACCAAGACTTGTTGTAGCTCCTCTGTGTGCTTTTAGTCAGACTACATTATCAGTAAATAGTGCTGAGTCATTTTTGGGCTGAATGCCCTGTTCTCCGTCTCTCTCTCTCTCCACCCCTCAGCCGCTGCCCGGAGGGCTATACATGCATGAAAGCTGGGAGGAATCCAAACTACGGCTACACCAGCTTTGACAGCTTCGGCTGGGCCTTCCTGGCTCTCTTCCGACTCATGACACAGGACTTCTGGGAGAACCTTTACATGCTGGTAAAGCAGATGTGTTCAGCTCAGTCCTGAAACATAATTGATATTCGGGGTTTGGACAGATTTTGTAGAAGTTCCAAAGGTGTCCATTTTGATGGACAGATTTCATAATTTAAAAAAGTGATCAAAAGCATTGATACATTGATAATGCCCTGCAATAGACTGGCAGCCTCTCTAGGGTGTATTTAACCTCTTACCCAATGACAACTGGGATAGCCCCCCCCCCTTGGCAGAGGTGGTTATAAGCCATCTAGTGATTTTATTACACTGCAGCACAGATGCCAAAAAAGATCCTGTAGCAAATATCCTTTAAGACTTTAATCTCCTGCAAAAGACATACTTGAGCAATCAGCTGTCACTCAAAAATTGGTCGAGGCTTCTGTTTTTAGTTTTAGTTCACCTCCAAGTTTTTCCCCTGTTCTCAGTCTCATGTGGCTACTGTGGCCCATTCACCGCCATCTGGTCTGTCTTGCAGGCTGTTCCACATTAAGGTTCTCTGAAATGGTGGAGACACTCCTGCCTCCACATACAAGTGGAAGGAAGGAAGCATGAAATATTAAGAGCTCAGGATTACAGTATGGCCAATGAGAGAGATGAGACCTGATGAGAGCATCCTGGCACATATTTCTATTTTTGTGCCGATCTTTGAAATTCAGCTTCCAACTGCAGGCTCTCACTCATATTGTATGCTGTGTGTTTAGAATAATCATTGCGCAGCTGCTTTTGGTTTGGTATTAAAACTTGAAATGGCACCCTGTGCATCATATTTCTTCCCCAGTATTGAGCATTTGTTACTTTATTTTTCTTTTGTTATACGTAGGTATAAGTGATCTATGGGACTAAAATAGAACATTTGAGCCAAATGTGCTGCACACACTTCTCAGCAATACGTCAACTGCGTGCATAATTGAGAATTTCACTTCTCTGTCCGACGAAGTCCTCTCATTTTTGCTCTGCTCCCTGAAGACTTCCTTCACTTTCTGAAGGAGGTGGACAAGTGACAACATTTTAAGTCAAATTTGGGGTCTATTTATAATGCCCGTGAATAGCACTAAATAAGAAATGTGCCTGTTCGCTTCCTGATTTACCAAAACCTTAAAATGTAACTGCACAAGAATGACTTTAACCATTGTGTGCTAACAAGAAGACAAAGTGACAAGTTTTTTCCTTCATGCATTGATTTGTTCAGCTGTACCTCTGGTACCGTCTCTTCACTTCTCATTTCCACCGGGGATAGCATCCAAATCCATAGAAATAGTTTGGCTATTCACAGTGAGCATGCAAAGTAGGTCAGAATTGAGTGGCTCTTCCTGATGAACAATACAGTCTTGGGCTCATGTGGAGACTCCTAATGAGCACCGAATAGCATTAAATCATTTAGGTCATTTATTTCCACACATTACCGCCAGTTCGGAAACAGACATTTGAAATCGTGGAGGCTGTTTTGGGTTTGTCTGTTTGACTCTTCTGTCCTCAGAAAGTGAGAGGCATTTATGCTCTCATTTTAGGCACTCACATGTTCCCTCAATGTTTAACACATTTGAGGGAAGTTTTTATTTCACATCACTGTGCTCTTTCAAACATCAAACCGATTTGAGCCTAAATAGAAGGATGGAGGAAACAATAACACAAAGTAGCAATCCTGTTGGTGTATCCATCATCAGGGCTTATTGCAGACAAAGAGATGAAAGAGGTAAAAACATATAATTTATACATCATTTATGCATCATTCATAGTGCTACATAGCGCTATACTCGGGTTAAAGTGGGCCGAAACGATCAAGAATGGCGTTTGCAGTGCAGATGTCCGTATGGCTGTGTGGTCGTGGTACTTAAGCATCTAGTTGGTGCTACGGAAGATGAGTGAACACTAAAAGGGGCAACATTTTTAAGTGGCAGGTCATTTCAAATGCAACATTTCAAACAGCTCAACAAACACATCAGCAAACACGCAAACTGCTTTTGTACAGTTTGTCACACGGTGTGTCTACTAGCTAAAGGTCCAGCTGCTGTTTCCCAGAATGAGAGATAACTTCACTCAGAGATGAAGAAAGATGGAGGACAGGACAGTAGAGGAGAGGAAGAAGAGAGGTTATATCTAAAGGCAGGGACTTCACAGTGACATCTGATAAACTGGAAATTTAAAACTTACATGTAATGCCCTCATTTTTAAATCAGATATAGGATCTGTATATGATGTAAAGTTATTTATGTTCATATTGTGAAACAACCTGCAAAACATACTGAGGTATACCAACTTCGTGTTATTCAAAGGTTGCATGACAGTGCTCTGCAGTTTAGTGCAGGATAAACAGGTTCGTTTACTGTACTGTGTTGAACTAGTGCACACAGTACACTAGACTGGGGTGGAGTGTTTGTGGTCACAGTTACAATAAGTTTGGCAGAGATGAATTTGAATTCAAGCTGAATATGCTTAGGTTCATTCACTCAATTCAACTTTTATACCAACTGTATGCAGTCAAATATATAGTGGAAATCAGCCAAGATAGCTTGTGAAACATCTGCTTACATCTTGTTGGATTCAGTTGTGTAAAACCACAAAAAGCAGTAACCCTCAGAGCAGCAGCAGCACAAATTAGCTGATTACAGCCTGCACTCAAAGAAAATATATTGGCTCTCACAATAGAAATTATTGTGAGTTATGATTCTTCTTTCCATGTTGAGCAACTAAAACCGATCTTGGGGTTCCCCCTCCTGCCAAATCCCACCGTAACCCCTGACTGTACTAATTTTTCTGTTTATAAAACAAGTTTGTATTACCATATACAAATATTATTTTATTATTATCGTAATATATCCTAAGGTTCAGTTAGCTTTGCACAAAAATAGCTGGTAGAAATGTCTTTCAAAGAACTGCTTTTTACTTTCTTACATTTCAGAGTCTGTATTTTTCCACTTTTACCTGAGTAACGAGCTCAAATCAGTACTTCAGCTTCCACGGGTGTATTTTTTAGCTCAAGTATCTGTACTTCTACTAAAGTACAGAGTAGCTGTACTTTTGTCACCGTCTGCAGGAATGCTCAAACCAATATGCTCCTTCTGTTTCATTTCTGATGAGTGATTTTTAGAGATAAGCAGTGAGGTTGACACTGATTCTGGGGTTGAATTAATGTATAAGATGTCATGAGTCTGCTGTTTTCTTCCTCCCTCTATCCTCTCTCCCCTACCTCTGTTGCACTGCCTCCTAACAGACCCTCAGGGCGGCAGGGAAGACCTACATGATTTTCTTTGTCTTGGTAATCTTTGTGGGTTCATTTTACTTGGTGAATCTGATCTTGGCTGTGGTAGCCATGGCCTATGAGGAGCAGAACCAGGCCACCATGGAAGAGGCCCAGCAGAAGAAGAAGAATTCAAGGCCATGCTGGAGCAGCTCAAGAAGCAGCAGGAAGATGCTCAGGTGAGTCCTCTGCAAGATGGAGGCAAAATTTATTCTGGGATTGTGTCAAAATATTACCCCGTCATTATCGATGTGCTCATTTCTTGGTAGACTGCTGCAATGGCAACCTCTGCAGGCACAGTGTCAGAGGATGCGGTAGAGGACGATGGAGGAGGGCGTCTGTCTTGCAGTTCGTCTGAGATGTCAAAGCTCAGCTCCAAGAGCGCTAAAGAGCGCCGCAACCGTAAGAAGAAGTGGCGGCAGAAGGAGCAGGAGAAGGAGAAAGGCGACAGTGAGAAGTTTGTCAAGTCAGAGTCGGACGATGGGAGCAAAAGGAGCCGCTTCCGATTCCCTGATAACCGCCTGGGTCGAAAGTCTTCCATCATGAACCAGGTGAGGACGACAATTCAAGAATTCTTGCAGTTCAAGACTGAAAATGTCAAATTTGATAAACTCTGCACTGTTATTTTAGATATTTTGACTTTCAAGCATGTTGGAGTTGGTGGCAAAAATCTTGCAACGAAAAAAAATCTAAACTCACCAACATGTAAGAAAATATAGGCATGGCTAGAGACTAAAGTCTAAAGTGAAGCTGTATGAGGCTCGGTGATAATTATTTGTGCCAGAAAGAGACCAAATAAAACTCAAACAACACACAGAATTAGAACAGATACCTTTCATCTCTATGAATAGAATATAGATGTCATAAAGTCACATGGCTGCAGGAATGACATTCTTTTCTGCTTTTAGCACAGTCATATGAAGAATATTTCAAATTCAGTGTGCAAAATAGTGTTGTACATACAAAGGAGCAAATAAAGGAGCACATGTCCAAGGGCCTCAGCAGTGGTTAGGAATAAATATAGAAAATGTACAGTGGGTCTTCAAGTCATGTAGTCCTCTGGGACTACCAGTGCATTCATCATGCAGCCCTATGCTAAAGAGTCACAGCAGCATTTATTTGTTTTACATCAATCACAGTGATGTCACCTGCCTGAGGATGCCATTTGAAGGTAGAATATTGAACACAATTTATTTGTTTGACCTTTGCTTGCCTGAACGTAGCCTGCAGTATGATTGGGACTCATGATGAGTGTATGCACAGACTTTATTTACAGACTGCAAATTTTGATAGTCCATATGCGGAGATGGCAGATATGTGCCAGATAAGGCAACTGGAGAAGGTGAAGTACCACTTTATGGTTTCCAGTGTGCTTTGAGGCAACAAAAATTGATTTCACTTGCAAAAACTAAATGAGAACTAACTTGGTGATACAGGCACAGTGATAAATGATATTTAAAAACAAAACAAAAACCAACTACTGACTATTCTGCAGTTCTTTAATTCAATATCACCTATCTTAGATCTCTACAAGCGACATTAATAAAAATCTGGTAGTCTGATTAATGGGAGGTATAATCATCAGTGAAAGGAAGCAAGATATTCTTTAACCTGCCACATTTTGCCTTTCAATAACTGACCACAAATGTCAGTAGCATACAGTTTGGCTCAGTTTTCTGCACTTCAGGGGTGGGAGTTCAATTTTAATGATATTTTAGTTAAAATGGGACCGCTAAGGTGCTCATAGAATAGTTACGGCTCAAATAACACTGTTGGTTTGAACATTTACTTGAAGTTAATACGTGTTACTTGAAAAAGTGTATCAAGAAACACATTGTGAGTGGAGGCACTGTTACAGATGAGATCAAGAAACACATTGTGAGTGGAGGCACTGTTACAGATGAGATGATAGCTCACAGTGAATTTTTACAGCCTGGCTTGAATTCACCACCTCACCGTCAGCATTATCAGTTTCCACTTTCTCCAAAACGTGCATATGTGTATGTCGCCATTTCTGCAGAGGTGTGCAAATTTTCCTGGCAAGTTTTTCTGGATGTCGACTTTTGCAGTGAAAGTGGCGTATGCGTCTTTCTGGTCCAATTTTGTGTGTACCCAATGTTGACATATGAGTCTTCAAGTTGTGAATTATTCAAAAAGTTATTACAAGAATCTTCAAGAGGGAGTGGTCCTGTTGCTGTGTTTAAGCCTTCCTTGAGCTCTACTGACTTTTTTATTATCCTCCCGCCCAATAAAAAGCCGGAGGATATTGTTGTCATACCGTCCATCTGCCTTGTCTGTCAGGTTTTACATTTTCTGTCTATAGACTCCAAAACCACAAGGAGTTGAGCCATGAAATTTGGCACATGTGTTTGTTAGTTTTCAAAGATATGCAACATGATATTCATAGTCCTGGATGTTTAGTACCCTTTGTACCCTGTGGCTGTATTTATCTGAAGTGGAGAGTAAACAATATGGAGGATTTCAGGCTGCTAATGATGCCATGATGAAATATGCTAATTATATGTTGCCTCTTTCTCATGCCTGATTGGCTTAGCCTAATCATGTGATGTCATATTGTGCTGTGTGATTGGCTATGCCTACTTGACCATTATTGACTAAAATGGAAAAAGTGGGGCTTCCCCGATATCTAGCAACTGACCTAAGTCACTGAACAGCCCTGTGTTTGGGGAATCCCAAATTTCTAGGCAAAGAGCCAGTCTATTTATAGTGACATCAGTTCTAGGCTGCAGCCTTATTGATTAGCCTGTTATGCCAACTTCTGATTGGCTGAGCATTGTCTCATGGCCATAAATAGGACAGACTATGAATCATCATTGAGCAATATTAAAGCCATACCTACAGCTCAGCAATATTGCTCAAATGTAAACAACATGGTTGCATTATGTTTTGTACATGGTTACCTTATGATTATAGTGATGTTATACATAATGTGTTGATATCAGCAGATTATGGCATATGGGTGCATTATGTAGTAATATTCCTGTGCACACATGGATATAATATAATGTGAATACCTTGAAGTATGCATTATATCTGGCTTATTGTTATTAATTATACAATATACACTCTATAATTAAAATTGTATTCTATAAATTATATGAATAGAAAAACATTATGTAGTATGTACCCTTGTACAAGAGTGCAGTATGTCCTTTCTCTTAATTAGTTTGCCTTGGAAATGTTTTGTGTCTGTTCTAGGATGTGGTTATGAAGAAGTATTTGTAGAAATGTTGAAGATAATCACAGAATATCAATCTCTTGCAGCATGCTTACAATTGTTTGAATTAAATGAGTATTGTTAATATTGAAAACGTGCTTTTGCTGGAATATGTATATCTTTACTAACCCAGGGGTGACTAAAAGTTTTTGTATAAAAGTTTAGGGCAAGGCCTCCAAATTAGGGCAAAATAGTTTGCAGAAGATAATAAAATGTCTGCTCAAGGGCTTTCTGTTATGAAATGTGGCATCAGTGTTATCAGTGTTATCCTGACTTCTACATTTCTTTTATATTTTCATCAGTGGAGGGAGGATTTCCCCATCTGTGATAGGTCATGTTTTTAATTTTGTTTTATAGAGAAATATTCACCTTACAAGCTAATGATTTCTATAGGCCTTATGTAATGCTCTTCAACACAACTGAGAAATCCCTTATGTGACATGCAATGGTTCCTTTGTGCTTTTCACTCATCTTCTACACAACCAGAGAGCTGCTGTCAAAACATTTGATTTGATTTCTCCTGAGCTAGCATACTCAGCTAAAATAAAAGTCGAAATAATGCTAGCCTGCAGTCCAGATTGGTGTTGTCGTGACGTGTTCAGCTCCCTGTTGTCTCAGTTGCCTGTATTTCTGTTGTGTGTGTGTGTGTATTTGTGTGTGACCTTGACACTAAAAGATATCACTAACCTAATTATGTAGTTCTTGTTTATTTAGTTAAAATTGTTCCAGGAGAATATGGGTCCTCAGGGGAAGGAGCACTGGCTGCATTAAATTTCCCACAGATGTTGCCTTTCATCATGACCTCTTGAGTTGATGGCAAGCAGCGTAAAAATTATAGCACAATAGGTTGTAATTCAGAAGTACCCAGGGCTACATCATACAAATATTTCATCTTCTCATCCTTTCTTCTACTCCCTCCCTTCCAGTCTCTTCTGAGTATACCCGGCTCACCCTTCCTCTCACGCCATAACAGCAAGAGCAGCATCTTCAGTTTCAAGGGCCGCAGCAAGGATGTGGGCTCGGAGAACGAATTCGCCGATGATGAGCACAGCACCGTCGAAGAGTGTGAGGAGCGTCGAGGCTCCCTTTTCAGCCCATACAGGCGGAGCAGCTACACCGGCTTCCACGGCAAGAGGAACAGCACAGTGGATTGCAACGGCGTGGTGTCGCTCATCGGCCCCGGGCCCGGTGGACGCCTTCTGCCTGAGGTGAAAATAGATAAGGCAGCTACTGACGAAAGTGTAAGGAAGTCAATGAGTAGACCTATCTAGGCATGGCCCCCCTCTCGTTCGTAACGTTTCTTTCTGGCTCTCTATCCTCTACTGTCATCTTTGCAAGTCCGTATGTATCTCTTGGCTAAGCGCTCGCGCCTCCCCTCCCCCAGCCCCTGCAGTGTATGCTGCCCTCCAAAAGTAGGCAAAGGATGGGAAAATAAACACGATTATAGAAAATATGCTTGAACCAACCCTGCATTTCATAAGTTAGCTTTATACTTGGTCTATCAGTGACTTCCAAGCAATTTTATTGTTTGAAATGAATGATGGCTGTTAATGTTTTGAACGTGTCAATATCAAACGTATTCATAAAGCACATACTCTTAAAGGCACCAATTGAACAAACATGATTTTTATTGTTCAGCTGCTCACTGACCTGTTAGCATACAGATCAAAGCTCGGTTAGAACACCAGAAAGAATTAACACACAATTTTATGTTTTAAGTTTCTGTTCACACACTAGCAATAATAAAGCACAGTTTTTGTTAACAAACAGCAGATCATGATTGGTTAACATGCTGCAGTGTGTTGATGTGTTCCTCTAGGCATCCAGGTCCTCTGCTAGCCTGTGTGGGTAGATCTGCAATAGAAGGCGGAGGAAACAGAAGGGACCAGCACTATAGAGCCACAGACAATTTTATCTGCTTCCCTAATTCCCAGATTCTATCCCAGAGCATACAAAAAGTGACACACACCATCCTATTAGGCTTTCATAAAATACTTTAAGAAATAAAGGAGGGCTGCTGTCCTTGTCTGTCTATACCTTTCTATGTTTTCCAATCTCTCCCCGATCAGCATTAGTAAATTAGTTGTGTCTCACTGTAGTTAGCATGGTAGATTTAAACCCTAAGTTAGAACAAGCATGATGTAGACAAGTCGAACATTAGTGTCTGTAATTTCCTCTCCTTCTCTTTGACTTGGAGCATGCTCATGCATGACAACTGGATGAATTTGAACTACCTGCCTTCATATGACCTATTTACAATGCTCTTGACTTGATGGTTGCAATATAAGTTGTATGGTTTCAAAGTAGGAAGATACACTAGCATCAATTTGCAAGTAATGTTAAAATGGCCAGATTTTGGAGACATTTTGTAAAATAACCTAATGATTATATTGCAATGGCAGCAAAGCCTCCATTATTGCATGACAGGACTGAGAATGCATTCATGCAGAAGCAGTTCTCCTTCCACAGTATTTCACAATCCATTTATTATCTAATTGGGATGAGCTAATTACATTCAAACACAATTAGGCCAAGTAGCCCTAGACCACTGCTCCCACTTTGGCTGAAACCTGCATGCATTTACAGCACACACACATCTTCCTTGAAACCAGCATAGCCATAGAAGAGAATGAAACATGCCCTGCCCCCACCCCCGAAAATCTGACCCTCAATTACTTTTTCCTGCCGTTGCTGTTGTGCACTTCCCTCCGCCGGCCACCGGTGGTGATGTGGGATGGTGTTCATGTCCTCTCCATGGGTGCTTGATTCTTCCTCTCCTCCTGACAGCCGACTACTGAGGTTGAGGTGAAGAAGAAGCTGTCGGGCTCCCTGATGGTGTCTGTGGACCAGCTCAATACCTCCTTTGGGCGGAAAGAGCGGGCCAACAGTGTCATGAGCGTCATTACCAACACACTAGTGGAGGGTACTGCCACTTTAACCCAGCTATTTAACCTGCTCTCTCATTATTCTTTAACTAGGGCTGCTCTTCATTGTTTGATTAGTTTGACATGAATTTCCTGCTTATCTGCTTTGCATATTCAAAAGTACCAGATACATACATTGCATAAAGTTTTTTCTATCCTATAATACCATTGCATGCAGTATGCTGAGCACGCAAGTATGTTTGGTTTTGATGTCTGATCCGCGCTATGTCTTCAGAACTGGAGGAGTCTCAGCGCAAGTGTCCCCCATGCTGGTATAAGTTTTCTAACACATTCCTGATCTGGGAGTGCTGCCCCTTGTGGATTAAGATCAAGGAGATTGTGAACCTAATAGTCATGGATCCCTTTGTGGACTTGGCCATCACCATCTGTATCGTCCTAAACACCCTCTTCATGGCCATGGAGCACTACCCCATGACTCCTGACTTTGAGGATATGCTGAGTGTAGGGAATCTGGTGAGTGGGGATTTTTATATATATATATATATATATATATATTTTTAATTATTTTTATCTGGTGCGCTTGTAAATGATTTTCTCTGCTTCGTCACAGTAGCTCATAGAGAAGTATTATTTATGGGACTATAATTGGCCTTTCTCAGATGAAAGGGGAAAAAATAACCTTCCCAAACCCCCCTTCCTAGTATTCGTGGATTTTTCTTCACATACATGAACACACATGTTGCCCGTCTTCTCCTCCCGTCTCTCTTTCTGTATTCTGGTTCAGTTGACGCGCCTGCTTCTCCGCCGGTTGGAGGTCAGCATTAATATTTCATTATGCCTGATTGATGAGCCGTTCTAAAATGGAGCCTAAATCATTTCTGAGACCCAACCTGGTTATTTTCATTAAAAGCATTATTTTTGTTTGTTTTTAAAGAAAATGAGTAAATCAGAGTACTGGCACTATGGTGGTTGTTTTTGTTTTCACTGTCATATTTGTTAACATATATTTCATAATGTTCGCAAATGGCACAAGCTTTGTGTGTCTGTGTTTGTGAGGTATTAACTTACAATTGAAAAAGCAATGAAATTAGGTTTTTGCCGACTCTGGTCTAGAATAATTGACTAGAAAAGACCAATGGGTGGTACAGGTGGAAGTTTCTAGGTCACCTTGATGCAATATGAGTCACCATCATGCGCACCAATGCACACACATCCTGACAATTGCATACCATCAGGTGTGGACATTTTTTTTTGGACAATGATATATTTTCTTTTGCCTCTGTAAAACACCAGAGTGGATTACATTTAAACAATCAATAGCTGATTGAAGTGTAAACTTTAAGCTTTAATTCAAGGGATTTGACGAAAGTATTACATTAACTGTTTAGGAATTACAGCCATTTTTATACACCGTCCTCCATTTTCAGAGGCTCAAATATTTGGACAACTGATTGACAAACAGTTTGATTGCCTGTTCCCTTATTATTTCATGACAAATTCAGCAGATAAAAGATCTGGAGTTGATTCCAAATATTGCACTTGTATTTCATAGCCATGTAATGTAATCCTCAGTATGAAGTTCCAAGAGATGTTGATGTAAGTGAAGGAAGCCATCATTAGGCTGAAAAAACAAAACAATTTGTTAGCTTCTTAAAAAGAATGAATGCACTGACCAGCTCAGCAACACCAAAAGATGTGAAAGACCACAGAATTATTTCCATGGTTAAGAATAAACACACTTCACAACATCTAACTTAGTCAAAAACACTCTTGAGGAGGTCAGTATATCACTGTTGAAGTCTACAATCAACAGACGCCTTCATGAATGTGAATACAGAGAGTTTACAAAAAGGTGCAAACCACTGGTTACAGTCAGGAACAGGAAGGTCAGATTAGAGTTTGCCAGAAAACATTTAAAAGAGACTGCACAGATCTCACTAGTTTTTTGACAGATGAAACCAAGATTAACTTGTACCAGAATAATGGGAAAAGAAAAGTGTGGAGAAGGAGAGAAACAGCTCATGAGCTGAAGTGTACCACATGATCTGACATGGCAGTGTTATAGTATGGGCATGTGTGGTTGTCAACAGAACCGGGTCACTAGTGTTTATTAATGATGTGACCACTGATAGAAGCAGCAGGATGAGTTGTGAAGTGTACAGGGCTATACGCTCTGCTCAGATTCAGCCAAATGCTTCAAAACTGATGAAACAGCGCTTCGCAGTGCAAATGGATAATGACCCAATGTGTACTCCAAAAACAACCCAAGAGTTCCTCAAAGCAAAGAAATGGGATATTCTTCAATGGCCAAGTCAGTCACCTGACCTCAACCCAACAAAGCATGATTTTCTGTTTCCGAATACCAAACTGAAAGCAGAGAGACCCACAAACAAGCAGCAACTGAAGGTGGCTGCAGTAAAGGCTTTGCAGAATATCTCAAAGGAGGAAACACAACATTTGGTGACATCCATGGTTTCTAGACTTCAGGCAGTCATTGACTGCAAAGGATTATCATCCATGTATTAAAAACAATGCTTATATTTAAAGTTATGCTAGGTTGTCCAAATAATTTTTTGCCTCTAAAAATGGGAGAGTGTGTATAAAAATGGCTGTAATTCCTGAACAGTTCATGCCATGCGTTGATTAAACTCCTTCAGTTAATGCTGAAGCAGTCTGCACTTTAGTCACATCTTGATTGTTTTGTTTGTACACCACCACACTGGATTTTAGAGGCAAAACTACAAAAAAACATGTTATTGTCCAAAAAAAGTGTGGCCTACCTAACTATATGTCTAACTGTATATTCATTATGTGGTCTCTATAACTGAGGACAGATGTCAGTAATCTATTAGAGACAAGAACACAGAAGTGCCATTTCATCCTAAGCAACTGCAGATCACCTGCCACACATGCTAGCATTAACTAAATGTGCTTCCTCTCTAAATAATTTTCATTTTCCTGCATATATTAAAGTTCAGTTGCAGTAGTTGCAACCTAATAATTTTTTTTCATCTATAATCTGCAGATACATCTCAGATACAAATATAATGGTGGTTTTACTACTTATTATGCGTTCCATTCTCCTGTTACATATTTTGCTGAGCTAAGACAATTTTGTTCTCCTTCCCACATGCCAGGTTTTCACAGGGATCTTTGCAGGAGAGATGCTTTTCAAGCTTGTGGCTATGGATCCGTATTACTACTTTCAGGAGGCCTGGAACTGTTTCGATGGATTCATTGTGACGCTGAGCTTAGTGGAGCTGGCTCTGGCTGACGTTGAGGGCCTCTCCGTCCTGCGGTCATTCCGATTGGTAAATATTTATCTCTGTCTCAACAAAAACAAATACAGATATGTTCTATCGTATAAAGTATGCACATTCTGCACATCTAACACTACTTTTCCACTGATGCTGTATCAGTGTTTCAGTCTAGAGTTGTTTCCACACATTTCCACCAAAACAGTACTGGTGCATGTGCCAAAAAAGACATTGCCACGTGCACCACAAAGTTGTTGGTACAAAGTTGGAACCACTGACAGAGGATATTTGAGGGGCTACTGCAAGATATTCACCATAGTGGCAGATCTCAAACAGGTTCTCAAACTTATCAAAATGTGGGCTGGTTTTCAAAAAGCACTAAGACAGAACTGGCTCTGCACTGGTACTGCATCTGAGGCAAAAGTAAAATCTGCATTTATTTAAACACTGCTGTATGTTTATACTATTTTTACACTTCTGAATCGAAGCAACAAGTTCGTAAAGATGGGATATTATGACTAAAACATACTCCTCCTACTCTTTCCTCCCACTTCAGCTCAGAGTGTTTAAGCTGGCCAAGTCGTGGCCCACTCTCAACATGCTGATCAAGATCATTGGTAACTCAGTGGGAGCCTTGGGAAATCTGACTCTGGTGCTGGCCATCATTGTCTTTATCTTTGCTGTGGTGGGCATGCAGCTGTTTGGAAAGAATTACAAAGACTGTGTGTGTAAGATCTCCAGTGAATGTGAGCTGCCCCGATGGCACATGAATGACTTCTTCCACTCCTTCCTCATCGTCTTTCGTGTCCTGTGTGGTGAGTGGATTGAGACCATGTGGGACTGCATGGAGGTGGCCGGCCAGGCCATGTGCCTGATTGTCTTCATGATGGTCATGGTCATCGGTAACCTAGTGGTGAGTATCCATGTTGTTAGATGCAACCTGTTAAGGGAATTTAACACAGGACTCAGCGTGAGATATGCTTGACAAAATTTGAGGGGCAAAATGAGTGGCATTTTCAAAACTTTAGGTAGAATTCAGTAAAAATATTTGATATGAAAACTATACTTCTATTCCTTGTTACTTTAATAAAAAAAGGTTCAAAAGCTCTGTAGAGTTATAGCGAGGTACACAACAAATCTAAACATTTTAAACCAATCTAAACCAATCGTCTAATGACAACAAGCTATGTGACTGTTAAAACACAAGTATGTCTACTTAGAAAGGGCTTTCCTCCCAGAGTCCTAATACAAACTCAGGTAAGTGTTGTATAGTTCAGGGAATTTAGACCATAAATAAGGTCTATGATTGGAACACATGACATCAACCTCCATTTTTCTTTTCCTGCCTGCTGCTGGCCGGATGCCTCATTTATACTGCAGACAGGCATCACAGTTGTCTCACTGGCTAAAGTTCAGCAAATCTGAAATTTCAGTTTCATCTTAGCAGTGAGAGCTCATGAACGCCACATGTGTTTTGCTTGGTGCAGCAACAAACTGCTGTTGCATGGTGCAACCTATTGGAAATAATGGTTTTCAGAGTGCACAGTGGAGCCATTGTGCATCCTGACAGAAAGCCCCTTTTGGCTCTCTAAGTGATCTTTGAAGTATTATAATTTGGTCAGAAATTGTGAATTTAGCATTCAACACCCCATTACTTGTGTCTTCCTTTCTTTTCACACTTAGGGTTTTATTGAATTTGAAAGGCAGAACATCAGCATCAGACAGATAAGAAGGCAAAAACAAGTAAAATAGGAAGAAACAAAGGGTAGTTTTCTGGAGTATTTAATATTCATGTAATAAATCACTGTATATTAAAGATGGGCATTGCCTCTGGGTCTAAAAAGTGAAGCTGGTGTGGAAGACCTGCATTCTGTCTCTTGATCAAGAGGGGGTGACTCCTCCAGTTGCAAAAAAAAAATGAATTTGTGGAAGTGTATATCAAAAAAGACCCTTTGTTTCACTTGATTTATTACCTCATTGAACATTTATTAAAGAGCTCATAATCACAGTACTCAGTTTCTCCCTTCAATACTGAACAATGTTCTTTTTGTAGATTATTTTCTCATTTAGATTAAACCAGACAATAAATAAGGGCATGATTTAGGGTGTGGCTTGTGACTGACAAAGTAATAGCTTACAAATGTGCAGTTGGCCAGTCAGATTAGATTCAACTCATTGTCATTGTGCACACAAGGCACACAACGCAATGATCGTTCCAGATCACTCATCCAGAGATGAACATCTGCGGTCATGCAGCCAGAGAACGGCGCTATAGCCCTATGGAGCATTGATTCCCTCTTGCTTCATTCCAAAGCTTGACTTGTTATTTACTTGTTTTTTGTTTACTTTTTAAAGGTTTTGAACCTGTTCCTTGCCTTGCTGCTGAGCTCGTTCAGCGCTGACAACTTGGCGGCAACAGATGACGATGGTGAGCCAAACAACCTGCAGATTTCTGTCATGCGCATCAAGAAAGGCATTGCATGGATAAAAGCCAAGATGAGATTACTGGTGGCCAGTCTGCTGAGGAAACCACCAATGGAAGATGAGCAGAAGCCTTTGGAAGACATGTATGACAAGAAACTGAACTGTATCGCTAATCACACTGGTGTGGACATCAACCGTGACCTGGATTATGCCAAAAATGGTAATGGCACCACCAGCGGTATTGGCAGCAGCGTGGGCAAGTACATGATCGACGAAGACCACATGTCCTTCATCCACAACCCAAATCTCACAGTTTGCGTACCAATAGCTGTGGGAGAGTCCGACTTTGAGAACCTCAACACAGAGGACTTCAGCAGTGAATCAGACAATGAGAACAGCAAAGAGGTCAGTGAAAATCGTTAGGATAGGGTCATGTGAAAAAGAAATCAGACCTTCTTGCAATTCTAAAGTTTTGCATATCTGGACATAATAAAAAAATATATTTTGGTCCTTACCAGGCTCTAAAATTAGATAAGTCACTTGATTAATTGATCATCAGCAAGTGTGAGCACCACAGTTTTGGCAGCTTGTTGGTCTGGAGAATTCAGGTGTGTGTTCAAGAGGGAAAGACATTAAAGAGAAGCAACTGATCAATTTGGGAAGGGTAACAAGGGTAACCCATCATTCTACAGTAAGAAAGATTATTCACAAATGGAAAATATGTAAATAAAGTTGGTTGCCAATCTTCCAGGGAGTGGACATCACAGCAAATTGGGTTTGTTTTGCAGCCACAGGACCTGGGCATCTTGCAGTCATTGAGTCGATCATGAGCTCCTCAGTATAACCAAAGTATTCTAGAGTAAAATGTGAGGTTGTCTGTCTTGACAGCTAAATTTCAGCTGAAATTGGGCCGTGCAACAGGACAATGATCCCAAGCCTAGCAGCAAATTTACAGCAGAATGGCTGAAAAAGAAAGAATCGAGGCCTAGTCAAGTCTAGACCTTGACTGCTTTGAAATACTGAGGCAGGACCATCAGAGAGCTGTGCATAAATGAATGCCTGCAAACCTCAATGAACTGATGTAAGATGATATGTCTCTTATATCACAATGACATGAGAGACTGGTAAAGTCATACATAAAACAATTACTTCAGCTTATTGCTGCTAAAAGTGGTTCTTCAATCTACTGAATTATGGGGTGTACTTAGCTTTTCACAGGACTGCTTAGTTTTTATTAAATAAATAATGACATGGTATAATATGTCATGTGTCTCATCTTAGGTTGCATTTAAATAATCGTAGAACCTGGTAAGGACCAGAGTTTTTCTTTTTTATCATGTCCTGATATGTAAAACTAGAACTGAAAGAGAGTGTACATTTTATTTTTAACATGACTGTATGTCTTATCTACTTATATTATACTATTCAGGGTGAAATTACAAAAAGAATGTGCAGCATACAAAGCAATACATCCATGTTTTTCAAACACACCAGTTCCTGAGTACATTGTCAGCCTGTAAAAAACGGATGTTCCACATGCTGTTTTAGTTGTTTATAATCCACAGCTATCCAATGCTGTGCCATTTTCTCTCCCAAGGCAGTAAAGCTATGGGTGTGGCTGGCTACTCTGCACTGCTCAGACGCTGATATAACTCCATTACTCAATAGAGCCACCTAGACTGGCTCGAGCAGGCAGGCAGTGCAGATGAATGGATACTCTCTGACGTATGTGTTTTGATGAAATGCATTTAGAAGACTTTCAGAGGAGATTATCTGATATTTGATATTCCATTACAGTGTTCAAACGGATGATATGTGATGTTCAAGGTTGTTATGAAGTCCATTACAATATGAAAAAAAAAACATAGATCAAAGATTTTCCATTTAAAGATAGAGCAGATGTACATTTCCTAAGGCTCTGTGAGGCATCATGAGTCCATCAGTCCTTACCACTGCAATGAAAAGTGAAAAGTTTCTGTATTTTGTGTTTGTTTCTATGCTTCTAATATTATTTTGCACGTGCGTCTTGCATGTGTGTTCATGCATCTGCTTTTCTTTAGCTGGATGACACGAGTTCTTCAGAGGGCAGCACCATCGACATCAAACCAGACGTGGAGGAGGTGGTGGTGGTGGAGACGGTTGAGGAATACATGGAGCCAGATTCATGTTGGACAGATGGTGAGACCACTGCTTCCACTGCACCCATTACCTCCACTCCACAACACAGAGACTACCCGGGGCTGAGTGGAAACTACAGGGCAGGAGGGCTGAATACATCTGATATAAATACCATGATTTTGAATTGAGTTAATAGGAAAATAGAATACTGCCTGTTTTGTTACTCATATTAAATAAAACTACATAAGCATATGAAAGTTCAGCTGCAGGCTGTCCACCAGACCTACAAGCAACCTGTTTGAAAAGGATGGAAACTTGGCTCCTTGGCTAGGCAAACTGACTACAAATATGCATTCTGGGAAATGTATTTTCAAAATGTAGCAGCTCTTTTAAGCTTTTACCAGCAAAAAAACACTGAAACCTCAGACTCAAATCACAACCCAAGGCTGAATTTTTCCATTTCATTCCATCTTGTCGTGCCTCACTGTATGAGATTTTGTCTCTTTTCTTGTGCGTCCTCAGCGTGTGTGGCCAAATACAAGTGCTGTGACGTTGACATCACTATGGGATGGGGGAAGAGCTGGTGGTTCCTTAGAAAAACCTGCTACCTGATTGTGGAACACAACTGGTTTGAGACCCTCATCATCTTCATGATTCTTCTCAGCAGTGGTGCTCTGGTAAGGAGACTCGTGTTGGCATTTGCATCCAGTGCACACACATGATCAGATTGTACAGCTGAATAAAAAGACAAAATGCAAAATATTGTATAAATATAGTATTCCATTTACTTGAAACCCCAAATGAAGCAAACATTTTACTGACTGGAGAAAATTGGAGAAAAAGTTAATCCAGATCCAAACAGGATGTTTATGACATTACGAAGGTAATATAAGTTGATCAGTGGTGCAGTCAGCAGGGATAGGAGAGAAACCAGGGGATCAAACAAGCAATCTCAAGCTTGTTAAATGCTACCAAACGCAGAGCAGAGCTCTGCTGTACATCTGTTTTTCTTGTGGACTTAGTTGGAACTATTTCACACTATTTCCAACTATTTTTTCCTCCCTGTAAATCACTGTTAGTAATCAGTCACCTGCTAGGCTGTGCTGCTATATACAGTTTCATTAGCAGGATCATTAATCATCACGTGCAATACTTCTGTCTTTGCTGATGTGTTTCCCGTTTCTCCGTAGGCCTTTGAGGATGTGTACATTGAGCAGAGGAAGACCATTCGGATCATTTTGGAGTATGCTGACAGGGTGTTCACCTACATTTTTATCCTGGAGATGTTGCTGAAGTGGGTCGCCTATGGCTTTGTCAAGTATTTCACCAATGCCTGGTGTTGGCTGGACTTCTTCATTGTGGATGTAAGTGTAGCTCTTGTTTCCTCCATTGTGATCTATAGACTAGAGTAGTTCCTTGGTTGACAACCACACCCTGGTTCAACAGCAAAACGGTGGTACAGAAACTCATACAGTCTCTTGATGAGTAGTTAAGCCTTTTGTTTTAATAGATTAAAATGATTATATGTGTATTATATACACCAACCAGCCAAAACATTAAAACTGACAGGCTGTGACAACCATATTTGGGTGTGGGGACTATGTCAAAGTACCATCCCCTTGAATGATCAGTGTTATTCACCTCACCTAGCAATGATTTTAATGTCCGGGCTGATTAGTGTATGCTACAGAAACCTCATTTTCTTTCTATTTATGTGGTGTGCCATCTTGTTGTTGATTGGGTGTGGTTAGGTTTGTAGGGTCAGGATGTTTACAGAATATCTGCTGCATGGGTTACAATAGGTGAGAGGGTATCTCTTTTCACAGCAAAAATAGTTTCATTCAATTATATACGGACAGTGTTTTACAAGGCTGAACTGCAGCCTGTCCATATCGAGGGCACGCGTGCCTGGGTCACCTTTTACAACCCCATCAAGCAGCTATTTGTATATTTTACTTGGTTTATCACTCTGACATCCTTGAATATGTATAATAATTTTATATGCTTCTCAAACAAAAAGATGCTTTTGCTTTGCACTACAAGTGGAAACTGCTTACATTTTCTCTAACTGCAGATTCTGCCAATTTTGTAATGTTTTGAGATGCGATTAAATTAAGTCACTTACAGCTATTTGGGTATATAGATGCCACTGCAAATTAGATTGATTGACCCATTGATTACAATCATATTCAAGTCATGCTCAGAACAACAGGAAGTATCAACAATGTGTTTTGTTAAGCTGTCTTTGCCTGTGTTTCTGACCTTTATCCTCTCTCTGTGTACTGCTGTGCTCCTTTTGTCACTCAAGACTGAAAGTCCAGAACAGGGATGATATTCCAGTCTATTCTGTGGCAGCTACACATGTAAAAACCATTTAAAGGGGACCTATTATGCTAATTTACTACCCATTAGTTGTTATTATTGGACTCTTCAGGAGTAGCTTTGCATGATTCACAAAATAATCTTTGCTTCTTTACTGGGGCTGATGCAGCCGTAGAGTTTATCTTCCATCTGAAACTTTTTAGGCACTTTCCTTCTCAAAACCATTTTCCTCTCCATTGGTTGCCCCTCACAAACAGAAGGTATAAACAGTAGGCTTGTGGGGGTGCTGTACTGACAGCCAGAGCAGTGTACCTACAGTGACCATACTGGACCAAAAGTAGAAAAGAACAGTCTGAAGTGATTACGTCTACATAACCTGACCTCATTTTCTGAAACTTAGGCATTGTTCAATATGAGCTTCCACCATTAAAAATTAGGGAAAACATAATAGGTCCCCTCTAATCTTATTTTTTTTTAAATTTTAGATGTTTCACAGATGTCCAAATTCAGTTTTTTGAAATTTGCTTACATGTTAATCAGCATCGGGTAGCAGAACTGGATAGAAAAAGAATTTCCCTGACTTCTGACTTTCCGCTTGAACTAACCACCTCTCCACAGTGTCCAACACCTCAGCCAATACCTGTGAATGGACTCGTATCAGAGGTTGCCATATTGATTCATTATAAGCTTGTATTATTCAGAACCCTTACAGCAAACATACACATATTATATGTATTACATCCTTTAGATAATGTGCATTAAGCTTAAACATAACATTTCATGTCTAGACAGTTTAAAGCAACATTCAGAAAAACTGTAAAGGAATAACTGCAGCTATTTTCAATTGATATGTTTAAGGTTGAAACATACAGCACATATATTAGAGCTTGTATTGATTATAATCATACCACACTGTACTGATTATGGTTCTTGCCACTATAGACTCCCTACCTGTAAGCGTGTTGTCTCACCAAACACTCTGGGCAGCATGAGGTGCTACATTTCCCAAGTTGTGAATATGTTACAGAGAATGACGTCCCTCCTCCCTTCTTTCCCCATCCTCCTTTTATTCCCTCTTGAACGTATAACCTCAGGAATGTGGTGATATTGTGCTGAGATGTAATGATGGTGGGTGACAGGCAGCCGGTGGTAAGTTTGGTCTTCACTAGCGCTCCCCCTCAAAAAAAATACAAAAAAAAAAACTGCTCTTCTGCTTGATGAGTCTGGGCTGTGTCATGGCCTCCATGTGCCTCTACTGTCCTGTGTTGTGGGGTGAAACCATCGCCATGGACTCAGAAAGCTGGGGTGGGGCACCATCATTAGACCAGCCTGTGTTTCTTTTTTCAGAGTGTGGATGTGCTTGACTCTTTCTATGAGTGTGTCCCTCCTCATTTCCCTCTTACGTATCTTTCTGTTTTTCATTTGAGTTGTGTTTTAATGATTTTCATTCCAAAGCTGTTTAGTATTTTAATATGTGTTATATTATTATATTAGGGCCAGGAAATACAATGCTAGAGAGTTACAGCGCCATGTTAAGTCAGTTTGCAGCAGCATTGTCAGTCAGTTAATCAACCAGATATTTTGAAATTAAAGAAGTAGATATTTAATATTTGGATATAGATTAAGAGACTTTATTTGTCTTAAATAATCTATTTAATTTATGATAGTACAGTTAGGCTAGATGGCAGATACTGGGGTGTATGAGTGTGAGGCTGACATGTGCCATACTTCATTCATCTTTCTGTTTCACTCAGATTATTATCATTGTTTTTGTTGTGTTTTTCCCTTTGTTTTCAGTTGGTTTTATTTCTGTTTGGTTTGTGCTGTCGTCATCATGGGATCACAGCCCCAGATGTCATTGGCCTTGCCTTGCAGAGCTCTCTGAGAAGGACGTTGAGACACTGAGGCTGCTACCACACAGCTGGCCCAGCCGGTGGGCCAGAGGCTGGGCACCCCAAATGGGGGCTCTCCAAGGGGTCAGGCTGAAGGTGACAATTACCCCAAACACTGTAGTGCAGAATAAGGCAAAATCTTTATTTTACTGCCTCCCCATGAGTGTAGCTGCAAACTCATTCAAGAGGCAGGGTTAATGATTTAAAGTTTGTGCCACAAAGTAAGTGCTCAGAGAAATGTAAATTTCTCTGTTCATGTGTCCATTTTATTTACAGTAAAAAGAAAATCAGAATACCAGCTGATGCTTTTCCTTTTTTTCCCCTGTAGTTTTGATAGACCTTTGAATTATGTGTAGTCTGTGTTGATAATGACATCAGTCAAAATGAAGATTTTGCCTGTTACAATCCTCCCTCCGTGATTTTGGTAAGCTTTGGATGTTGTGTACTTCTTGCGGTGAGTTTGACCGGTTGGTGTCGGTGGCTGGTTGGAGGTGTTTTCACATGTGTTTACTGTTGATATTTTTTTCCTTATTTGTAAGGAACTGGTGCACCGCCTGTTGTAAACCCTTCAGCATCAAGAAAATTGCATTTAGGAAAGAAAGAAAATACTTCCTGCGATCATACATTAATTCTGTAAAAACAAATGTGGAGACTTTGCATCCAGCCAAATGGTCCCTTTTCCTTTGTGATGCTTTGCTGTACTGAAGGCGGCCTGTAATGGCTGCTAGGACCTTTAAGGTGACTTCATCAAGGCGCAGTCAATACGGCACTTCTGAGCACTACTCAAAGAACATGAGCGCAGCTTATTGACCACACTTTCCATAGTCCATTTCCTCCTCGGCAAGCAAAGAAATATTGTTTATGTACTTAGCTTAGATCATCTATACCACCCAGTGCTCTAAAGGATTCTGTTACCAAACCAAAGCTCTATACACGTGACCTAAACTTGACAGTGATTTATTGCTATGATAAGAGTTCTGCACATTTACCATTGCTGAGGATGTGTGCACAGTCATGTTAAGTAATTAGTTAATTTAGTTTAATTAAGTAATTAGGATTAAGGGTTCTTTGGCTGCAGCAATTTCTTCCTGACTGCTGGTGGGCACAATAAGGGCCCTCACCAGTTCCTTTGAGGTTGTGTGCCGTTATTGTTAACCATTGTTAACTGTGTGTAACTCGACTGTACTCTGTGTATTTTTGTCCTTTCAGTGCCATCCAGTGCTAATAACTATATCCGGTGTGCCCTTAACCTCCATCCCTGTTTCTTGTGTGTGTTTCATGTGACTGTGGCTCTCCTATTTGACTCTAAATGCTGTGTAGCACATTGATTTGATGTCTGAGAAAGAAAATGGCAAAATGACACACTTGTACATGTTCACTTGTATTCTTTCTCTTAGGTTCCGTTAGTTTGTCTGTCTTAAATTATATGGGATTTTATGCCTCAGCCCAAGAGCGACATGGAGAGACAGTGTTAGAGGGGCAAGGGTAAGGCTCTCAAGTCTGTTGGGTTTTTATCAGCTTCTACAGGATAACCTCTCTCCTTCCCTCCCTACCCCAAATCCTCTTCCTCTGCTCTTCTAGTCCCTTCGCTTGTATCTTTACTAGATCATGTAGCACTCTTTTCTGCCGAATTTACCCTCTATTTGAGTCTTATGTCTCTCCCTCCTCTCTCTCAATCACAAATTTCTTTGCAGGTACAAAGGACTTTTCACATCTCGTCAACTGCCCCAAATTAACAGACAAACAATCCCTCCGGCCTACTGCTTCTAAAAATACTACGCACATAAAACCTATACTAAACACTGACCTTCTCTCTCAGTGTATATACATGTATAAATGCAATATTATACATGCATATACATGCATAGATTTATGTGTGTATGTCAAGCAACTCTCCGCCTATACCAGGGCCATCTCTCTTCCCTAGTGAATATTCTCACTTCTAACAGTTTGGAACCTCTTTTGCTTCTCTGTTTTTGTGTAGGTGTCTATAGTCAGCCTTGTAGCTAATGCGCTGGGCTACTCCGATCTAGGGCCCATTAAATCACTCAGGACACTAAGGGCCTTGAGACCCCTCAGAGCCTTGTCACGTTTTGAAGGGATGAGGGTAAGATCCAAAGCTAAGCAGCTGATCCTTCCGCATGCCCATTCAACAGTTTAAAGCATGCTAGAACTGATCTAAAAGCAAACTAAGAAGACAAAAAACAAAACAAAAAACAACTGCAACAACAACAAACAAACAAAAAAACTCCAAAATATTGGGATTGTTTTTTTTTTTTAAACCAGGAAATGAAATTCAAAAAGTCACCCTTCCATGCGCAATCCTGTACCATGCCTTTGTTAGAGCGAAATAAGAAGTCATGATGCAGCTGGGAGTTTGAGTAAAGTAACACTAAAGTTGTATTGCTAGTAGAATAACATGTATTTCAATTGAATTTCTTTATGGACAAAAATAAAAAAAACAAAAAAACAAATTGATTTGTTCCATAATTAAAATTGCCCAAAGAGCAACAGAAATCTTGTTTACAAGGCTGCCTCATCACATGAGTGACAGATTGCAGTTTCTGATTACTTCATTTTACTTTGTTTCTTCTTGATTGGCCAAAGTGAATGCCAAATTGGTCAAAGCTAACCAAACTTACATGCCATTTCATAGAGCATTCAAATCAACAATTAGCTGTTCATTTGGCCTGATTCTCAACCACTGCTTTCAATTGAGAACCCCTCTCCCCTCCACATGCCCCCTCCCTCCTGCTCCCATAACCTCCACTCTTCCCCAGTTCACACCATCCCTCAATGCATCTGGCATCGAGAACAACCAGCAGGAACCGGGGAGCTGCAGGACACCAAAATCTCTGCCTGACCAGTCACACCAAAACTTAGTGTGCAGCCACCACTCAGAGGAATCTGTCTTATTTGTAAGAACAGACTGAACCATTTACAGGGCAGAAATTACTTGCTGCCACAGTACCTCTGGTTGCTTCGGCTGTCTCTTCTTATGATGCAAAGATCTAATTGGCCATCTTTGTGACTGGTGGTAGTAGTAGGTTGCACCTGGTTGTTGTCACCTGTAGTCCCTTCTGTCTCTTTCTCTTTCTTACTCTGTCTGTCTCCTGATCTCATTCTTCTTTACCTCTCTTTATACTTGGACTGGTTGCCTTGTCTTCTAGTTTGAGCTTCTCCTATTCCCCTCAGACTCTCCCCACCTTCTCCTCAGCCCCACATATGCAGCACTGTGCAGCACCCACCCTTCCTCCCCCCGTTCCCCTTCCTTCGCACACCCTTACCCCTCCACTACTCACTCCACCTCGACCCGGTTCAGCTGGGCCAGACTGCTGGAGGGTCACCACACTCTCTCTTGCTTGTCCAGGATCTTTCTGCATCAGGGACTGAGACAGAAACCACACACTCACAGTGCTGTGGCTTGGGAGGAAAGTATTTGTTAAGCTTCTGCCAGTGTCAGCACTTTGAGTTCTACTATTAAAGTAACCAATCTGCTAACAGTCCATTCTGGTGGCAGCTTCTTAATGCAAATGCTTCTCAACATTTTGCAAATTAATCATGTATAACGAGTCTTAATGCCTTCCTTTGGGAATGCAGGCAGAAGCTTTGCAAATATGTTAGGCTGCCATTTCACACAAGGCATTACTGCTGTCATGTCATGGCACCACATCCTGTAGCGCATACAGCAGGCCCTAGCTTCCTGTTGCCTTCCAATCCCACAGGAAGTGAAACTGGGAGGCAACAACGGCCCCAGTTAAACTCTGACTTTGAGTTCTGGGTGGACGGTAGCCCGTTGGTTCACTAGCACTACAGCGTTCGAGCAACACTCTCAACCCTAGACAGACAATATCTTGTCCCTCTTTAGTATGTCCCAAAAATGACAGACCAGCAGAAAAAGATGGCCTGTGTGGTTATTTTAAGGGCAGATTGACCGTAAGTGGATTCAATCTTCAAATTTGACTTACAGTGAAATCTCATTCATACTACATATCCAGCGACTAAAATGTGATGCCGTTGCACAAGAGCAGACATCAGTGCTTTTAGGCCCTGGATAGGCTTTATGGATGTTGTCGTAAACGTTTCACTGAAATCTTTTGGTTTAATTGTATAGTTTGGGTTAGACCTGCCACTAAGATAAGTTGTCATTTTTGGGTTTGGCACATTTGCCTAAATATAGAGATAGCTGCCAATACCAGTGCCCCTATGAATGAACTCATTCACTGGGAGTATGTGGTAAGAGAGGTGAGGGTGGCCCAGTAATGCAAAGGGAAATAAACTGATGAATTTAATCCTGCTGTATCAGTTTTTTACAATAATGTCTATGTTCATCAATTGAGTTACCATTTTGTTTGAACTGGAAATGGAAAAGTTGAGGTCAAAACAATAAATAAATGAATAGAGAACAACCTGAATGGAGAGATGACACCAAATAAAAAGAGATTCTGGGGAGTTAGAACAGTGACATTTTTCTTTTTACATATTCACTGACTGAGTCTTGCAGTATGAAAAATCTCAAAATCCTGATGCAGCTCAGCAGTGCTGAGTGAGCAGTGCAGCTTCAGTGAGATGCATTGCACTGCCTAACATGCAATGATTATGGCTCTGACTTTGTACTTCGCTCGCTCTTTTTCTTAAATCTATTATGCAATCTCAGTTCTAGCTTTTTGAGAAATGTGTTTCACAGGAATGAGCATTTTTACAGCTTCAGTCAATGGCCATTTTTCACCTGATACATACAATTAAACTGGAGTTACAGTAACCTAGCAGCAGTAGCTTTTCTAGCTATTCAGGGCCTTAAACATTATGTGGCCTTTGGATATAACCTCTGAACCCAGTCACATTAATTACCTACTTACACTATGGTCAAGCTCTGGTCTTTCACCTTTGCTACATTATGCTGCAGATGTTTCCCAGACATCCTTAAAACCATGTAGCTATCAGAAAGGTTTCAGCCTTGATCTCTGTAGCTGCTATCTCTCTATCCACACACTTCTCTGTTTATTTATGTATTGATTTGAGCGGTTCTTGAGATTGCACAATGCCATGTAACACGCATGTATTTTAACTGCCGATGCACATTATGCATTTTTGAAAGCCATTTTCCCTCTTTTGAGAATGCTTTCCACATAGCATGGCCTAATTCTTTTTTTTTTCTTTTTTTTTTTTCAAAACACTGAATTTTTGAGAGCGGTTAAATTGTTTCTCAGCTCAAGCAAAGAGTCATTCTCTCAGCACGTGCATTGGTGCCACTGTGGGGGAAAGATTTTATGCTATGAAATGTGTGCTTTTCTTTTTTTTTTAGTCCTTTAATGATAATTGAAAAAATATTCTTTCAGCAGTTTACATTTAACCATAAAAAATAAAACAATATTTGAACAGTGTGCCCTTTTCACCCCCGCCGATTCAGCTCGAGTCAGCGGGTGAAGGTCGTGCACACGCTGAGAATCCTGCTCTAGAGCTCCTCCCTGTCTGTTTGTAATGAGGAGGGAATATGGCTCCACAAAACGAGTCTGCCAAAGACATGCATGCTCAGCTGTCTGCCTGAGAGCTGCTGGTCGGCCTGCCTAACACTGGTAGTGAGCGGTTCACTATGTGCTGAGCTTAGTACTGGCAATGAGAAATACATTGGATATCAGATTTGATTGTTAGATTTTGGGGTGGTGGTGGGGAAAAAATGTGTTACTGCTATAATGTTATATTGTTTAATGGGCTAGTTGTGGGGAAAAAGTAAGCTGTATTAGAAATATTGACTGTCTGAGGTTGGGGTGGTAAGAAGGGACACTTCATAATGTTGTGGCAAACACTTCTTTTTAATTTTTTACTGACATTCTAAGCTCTTTAAAGTAAGCATGAAGAAACATACATACATCCAGTAGTCAAAATAATACAAATTGTATTTCTTGCTTGAAACACTGTTGAATTATTTTATTATTGTTCTTTATTATTAGTGAACAAACAGGAACATTTGGCAATTTTATGAATCTTAAAAGAGTTGTTGCTTGAGAAAACAACCACTTGGAAGCGGTGTGTATGTGTGTGTGTGTACATAAGCCCATTACCTGCCTACAACCTACTAGGATCAAATATGTTGTAAAGTGTATAAATAGTCAGGTCAAATTAGTATGTTACACTTACAGACATTAACTCACAATGTTTTTTATTTTTATAGCAACTGTCATTTAATTTTCTGTCATACTGTGGTAGTTTATTACTTCTCACCACATGTGAAAGTCATTTCCATGCTGTATAAATGTGGCCTTTTTAAAAAAAATGTACATTGTACATCATAAATATGATAAAGATATTTTTAGGTGGTGCCTTATAATACGTGTGTGTGCATATGGGTGTGTGTGCTTGAGTGTCCCTTAAGCAGCTCTAGCTGCGTGCTTCAGCAGATCAAAGAGCATCTCCGAGTCACATCAGCGCTGCTCTAATTAGACTGGGAATGATACAGCTCTCATTCCCAGTAATTGCCCACACTTCAGTATGCACCTCGCAATGCTGTGCAGCACCTATTTTCATCCACATGAAGCCATAGTGGAATTTAATTGCTCCTCTTAACGCCACCTGTAACAAATGGTTTAATTTTTAAATATTGGGTGTAATGCCATAACAGTATGTAGTGTCCTATAAGAGGGGTGGAATGACTTGTGTTTGTTTTATGGTTCTTACAATGTCATATCCTGTCTCCCCTGGTCTGGTCTAGGTGGTAGTCAACGCCTTGGTGGGTGCCATCCCTTCCATTATGAATGTGTTGCTGGTTTGCCTCATCTTTTGGCTGATTTTCAGTATCATGGGAGTCAATCTCTTTGCGGGCAAGTACTACTACTGTTTCAATGAGACGTCAGAGGAGTATTTTTCCGTCAACGTGGTCAACAACAAGACCCAGTGCCTCGAACTCATTAACCAAAACTTTTCTGAGGTCAGGTGGAAGAATGTCAAGATCAACTTTGACAATGTGGGCGCCGGCTATCTTGCACTGCTGCAAGTGGTGAGAGCATTAATCCCAGTCGCTCATATAATTCATCACCCCCCCCCCATTTACTTAAGAACTTTTGGGGGATTTTTTTTCTGTTTTGTTTTTTTTCTGTTTTCCACTTAAAGGTCTGTTACTTCACACTCCATTTGCTTTTTGCTTTTCACAGTACTATGATGCCCATTGTTCATATTCATGGTGTGTATCAGCTCGTCTTCTCATGCCCTTTTCTTTGTTCACCTGTTTCTTTCTGAGCACAAGCCGTAACACAGGATATGCTCCAGTTTGGTTTGCCATGATTGCAATTTATAATTTTTCTCTGTATTATTTTGTTAGTTTGTACAAACACATTTAGCCATGTCTCTCTTTTAAAAGGCCACGTTCAAAGGGTGGATGGACATCATGTATGCAGCTGTGGATTCAAGAGAGGTATTTGTTGATATATTACTTTATGCCAGTGTGCAACTTGTCGGGCTTAAAAAATTGGTTGAACCCAGATCACTTAGATTAGCATAAAGACCTGATTATGTCTTGGTTAGATTCACCTTTCAGACAGCCAGGTTAGATTCTAATAAATAGTAAATAATTAGAGCGATGGCAAAATAATATTGTGACCTTTTGGGGAAATAACCCTGTTCCATGAAATGATGATTTTGATTTTTATGCTTCTTGCATAGAAGAAATTGAGAGAATGAAACTGGAACTCTTTATTTAACTCTTGAACTGTTCCTTTACATGTTGTGTTAATAAAATATGACACTGCCTTCAAACATTTCCCCTCTCTTTAAGGTGGAGGACCAACCTGACTATGAAGTCAATATCTACATGTACATCTACTTTGTTGTCTTCATCATATTCGGCTCCTTCTTCACCCTCAACCTCTTCATTGGTGTGATCATTGACAACTTCAACCAGCAAAAGAAAAAGATAAGAAACCCTCTGTGTTTTAATTTCCTGTTTTGCACAGAGAGTGTCCATTTTGTTGGGATGTGATTATAACCAAATCTTTCTTTATCCCTTTACTTTGGAGGTCAGGACATCTTCATGACAGAGGAACAGAAGAAGTACTACAATGCCATGAAAAAACTGGGATCCAAAAAGCCACAGAAACCTATTCCTCGACCGCAGGTAGTTTTTATTTATGTTTTCATTGGATTATTCAACATATGTTGTTTTTGGCTTACACCTCATTAAATCTTCATCTTCCTGTCCTTTCGCCATTTAGAATAAAATCCAGGGGATGGTGTTTGACTTTGTGACACAGCAAGTCTTTGACATCTCCATCATGATACTAATCTGCCTCAACATGGTTACCATGATGGTGGAAACAGATGATCAGTCAGCTGAAACAGAGAATGTCCTCTACTGGGTCAACTTCATCTTTATTGTAATCTTTACCACGGAGTTCTTGCTGAAGCTTTTTGCCCTTCGACACTATTACTTCACCAATGGCTGGAATATCTTTGACGTGGTGGTGGTCATCCTCTCCATTGTTGGTGAGTGAGAGAGGAAGAAGTGTGCATGTGACTTAGGAATGTCACCTTTGGGAGCTAAATACTGATTATACTCTCTTCCTTTATTCTTTTTCTTCTGCTTTGTTTATCTCCTTTCTCTCAGGTATGTTCCTGGCTGACCTCATTGAGAAGTACTTTGTGTCACCAACCTTGTTCAGGGTGATCAGGTTGGCTCGTATTGGCCGTATTCTTCGTCTGATCAAAGGAGCGAAGGGCATCCGCACTTTACTCTTTGCTTTAATGATGTCACTGCCAGCTCTGTTCAATATTGGCCTACTGCTCTTCCTGGTCATGTTCATCTTCTCCATTTTTGGCATGTCTAACTTTGGTTACGTAAAACATGGAGCGGGCATTGATGACCTGTATAACTTTGAGACCTTTGGCAACAGCATGATCATCCTGTTCATGATCACCACATCGGCTGGCTGGGACGGCTTGCTGCTGCCGATACTTAACTACCCGCCGGACTGTGATCCCAACTTGGAGAACCCTGGGACTTCGGTAAAGGGTGACTGTGGTAATCCCTCAGTGGGGATCTTCTTTTTTGTCATGTATATCATCATATCTTTCCTCATTGTGGTTAACATGTACATTGCCATCATCTTGGAGAACTTCAGTGTGGCTACAGAGGAAAGTGCTGATCCACTCAGTGAGGACGACTTTGAGACCTTCTATGAGATCTGGGAGAAGTTCGATCCCACTGCCTCTCAGTTCATTTCTTTTGCCAAGCTGCCCGACTTTGCTGATGCATTGGAGCACCCACTTCGTGTGCCAAAGCCCAACACTATAGAACTAATTGCCATGGACATGCCCATGGTGAGTGGTGATCGCATTCACTGCCTGGACATCTTGTTTGCCTTCACAAAGCGTGTGCTGGGTGACAGCGGTGAGTTGGACATGCTGAGGCAGCAGATGGAGGAGCGTTTCGTGGCAGCCAACCCCTCCAAGGTGTCATATGAACCCATCACTACCACCCTCCGCCGCAAACAGGAGGATGTCTCTGCCAGAATTATCCAGAATGCCTACCGTGCTCACCTCATCAGGCGCGGGATCATCTTCAAGCGCGCTTTTGCTAACAATAAGCTGGAGAATGGCGGGACCAACCAGGAGAAAAAGGAGAGCACACCATCCACAGCCTCTCTCCCATCTTATGACAGCGTGACCAAACCTGAAAAGGAGAAGCAGGATGATAACAAGGAGGAGTGGGCCAGGAAAGAGAAAGACAAAAACCAAAAAGATGAGTGGGAATCCAAGTGTTAGGATTCAGTGACTTATTAAATCCAATAAACACAGCCAGATGAGACTCTGAGCCCAACAAATGTAGAAAAAGTGATGATCATTTGCAAGTAAGAGAAATATAACAAACAAAAATATACAAAAAAATGTTTACATACTCAAATACTGCTGAGGCAATGTGGTTTCCTATGTCGTCAAAGACAGCTGAACCAAACACAATCAGTTTACTGCTGAACTTTTTCTGCATTGAGACCAAGTTCATAGAAATGAGGAATAAAAAAACATGCTGAAAAACAGTAACTCACAGTGTGCTGGCCAGTGGCACACATTTCTTTGGGGACCAACTGCCAAGGTACAGAAATCTCTGCCAGATGATTGGACAATTGCGAAATACCTGCCACCACCAAGTGTGGAACCCCACAGCGAAGCTCCAGTGCTACGGGACTGGATCATGCCGATCCCAATAGAACTGTATTATTAGCAGTCTAAAGGAGGGTCTTTAACATTGAGTTTACCATCTTTATCAAGGAGAAAACAATAATCAACCAAGCAAGTTTAGCTTTGAAAGAAACACTAGTGAGGGAGGGGGAAAACCCAGAACCGTAGACAAAGATTTTTCTGTTTGTTTGTGCTGAGTATACTTGCATCTTTACATTATTTGAGCAGCAAAAAAAGGAAAACATTTAGCCCATGTCACTGGTCTTTCCATCTTCTCTTTGTTATACTGACATTGAAAAAAGACATTTTCTACATGGGCTTTCACACTCACTGGATAGGGGTCATTAGTCATTATTTTGACTTGGGCTGAAGGAGACTTGCTCAGACCGAGTTCCAGATAAATAATAATTATTGTGCTCGTTCAATGCATAGAAGTGACTTGCATGAAGGCATGTTTTGATCAGGAATCATGCATGAGTAATCATAGTCCACAAGACACTAATTCTCAGACCACTGCAGTGGCTTGACTACAAGTTAGAGGAGTTCCACGTGGGAAATTAGAAGACCTTCAAATGGAAAATAAAGATTTTGAATAATGACATTTAGAATATCGGGGAAACTGATAGTCCTGTGATCCCTGTCTTCACTAGTTTTCCATTTTAACAGACATCTTTTGATTCAGCTTCTAATGCAGATTTTTTTTCATGTAAATGGAAGATTAAGTAGTCAGAGGCAAATTCTCAGTCGGATCAGCCAACAAAACAAAATAAGAGAGTGTTTTTTTGCTGCTCTGAATGTTAATCAACAGTGAAATAGTGTGGAGTGTATGAGTTATTAAGAAGCAGAATATCCTCATGTTGAGGCTGCGCAGAGATTTGGGGCTTACATCTCTTTGTTTACTCACCCTGGAGTCACTTTTTTTGTTTCCTGTGGTCCTTTTTAGGGCAGCGAGAGCAGGTGAGTTTTCACGCCAAGGAATCCATATCTGGCACCAGCAAGTGTCCGGTGTGCTTGTGCATCAGTTGGTGTCCCCTTGATTGCTGTAATTCCTGCAGAGGGGCCAGAAATATGGTTGTGTTTTGTTTTTTTTCTTGTGTGTGTGGAGGGCTAGTGGGAGATCTTAAAGTTGTTTAGGTAAATACACTGAACATGTTTACTGATTCATATCATTAAAGTTCCCCTTTTGTACTCTGTCAGGTCCACATCAGAATTTCCCAGTGAGCGATGTCTTACGCAGTGCTTTTCAAACAATTTGAATTGCCAGCTTTAGGAAAAAGCCTTGAATTCCTCTCTGATGTCCTTGTAATGCAATCATTCTCAGAAAGGCTTTTATCAGTGGGAATGACACTGACCGTCTGATACCACAAAGTTAGCGGTGAATTGTCACGAGGGCATGCCTAGCGTGTACGTAAGGTGGATAGCCATGAAGGCTCATGGTTTGGGATGTAGAATTAAATGGATGCTTTTTGGTATTTTAGGGAGGCGGGTGTGTTGTAAGTGACAGAAGATAAAGGTGGACTTTAGAGGTTCTCCCTTCAGAGTCTGACTGCCATGAGAACATGAGAGCAGGGGAATAGAAGAGTGCTTTGGTCTGAGTTGGAGTGCTGAAAGTCCCATGTTTGTCAGTGTATCAATGTGCTTTTGTGGGACCTCTCAAACACTGTGTGGTGTTGGACCCAGACTCGCACCATCTTTTCACATGCAGGCTTTCAAAACGCTGTCACCTGCTTCAAAAATGATTAGCCAGAAATGGAGTTAGGAGGGCTAACACTCTCCCCCCAAAAAATACATCAGCAGCCCTCTCATTGACGCAGTTATGTTGTATAATAAGCTTTGTGGGTGTTTTTCATATTTAAAAAAAAAAACAACAAAAATAAAAACAAACAAAAAAACAGAGGCTTTATCCGTTGCTAGACAAAACACAACTGCCTCCATAGGTGTTCTGCCATTTGTTTTCTACACTGGAGTGATGGTCCTATTTGTA
>JAMQGT020011536.1:15000-91656 GCA_024447675.2 Pterophyllum scalare | reverse complement strand
TCCTGGAATAACTCGAATAATTTGATTATAAAAAATCCTCGACACAAATTTGTTGCGTCGATGCTTCTTCTAAACTCTGCAGCTCAGGTGTCTCCGTGTAAGTGGAGTGTTTCACCCACATTAGCAGCATCAAAGTTCTCCATCGCTGTGGCAGACTTTCATTATTTGGAAAAAAATTACCCTTTAACATGAGTGGATAATCGCCTCCACTCCTCTCTACACCTTTGTGTGTGTGTGTGTGTGTGTGTGTGTGTCTGTGTTCTGACATTTTCAGCTGTTCGCTACCGGAATGCATCACTATCACCACAGTTTGCTAGCGAGCGCCGCCATTAGCACTAGTGATTGTTCGTTGACGACGGTCGCCCGTTCAGTACCGAGGGGCTCCATCAAATTATTTTTTATACTTTAATCCATGATTAGCGACTAAAAATAGACCTGCAATAGAAACGTGTTTAGGAGGATGCTTGTGAATACAAAGCGTTGCAACATTAAGCTCATGCAGCCCCCAGTTTTTCACCAAAAACTCTGATAACACAACAACAGCTGTTTTACGTGCAGTCTGTCTGCACACACACACACACACACACACACTGCAAGTGCAAAGAGGCGGAGCCGTTACTGAGACGGTGAGCTCAGGTGGAGCGACAGGGAACATTTTTCATCCAAAGCAGCAGCACTTGTTCCTGTAACCACCAGTAAACCTTCACTGGCTGGAGGTCCCTCATCAATCACCTGATCAGCAACATGAAGAACAGAGAACTTTGTAGCTGCTCCATCCACCGCTGTTCAATCGAGTAATCGGATGAGAAATACTTTTGTCTCAGTAACAGTTCATCTGCATGTTTTAACTTCCGTAGATTTGGAATAATCAGTGGAATAATCGATAGAATACTCAGTTACTAAAATAATTGATAGTGGCAGCCCTAAACTGAACTCAATTAAAATCACATCTCTGCAGCTCAAGGGAAGCTTTACAGAGGCTTCGAGTTACACCGTGTTGGTAATGCCATGTCACTTAGTCTTTTGCTTAAAAAAAACAGTCATCTGATCACAGTGTGCCCCACTTAGAAGAGAAGAAGTTTTCACATTTTTTCTGCAACACTTCTTAAATCAGATATCATTTTACAGAGTGAACACAACATCCCTCCCAGCAGGAGAGAGAAGCTGAGCTTTTAAAAGTTCTGTCACATCATCTCCATCTATGTATCTGTCTGTCTGTCTCTCACTGCTCTGACAGACACCTTGCTGTTGACGCGTCTTGAATTTATGCATTTGAAATGGGATTAAAATCAATAGTAACTGATGTGCACAGGGCCAGCATTTGATGACGACGCTACACTAGTGGAAGATGTCTGGGTTGGATTAATACAGAATCTTTACCATTCGTCCCAATGCCAACTTCCTATGCAGAGGAAAAAAAACCAAAAAACCTTGAACTCACAGCTGTAACTGCAAATGCACGGAATATTGAATTTATGGCACATAATGTGTCATCCGCCATCATTTATAGGAGCCCAATTAGGAGCTTAGAGTGATAAGATGAACAAAAAGGATTTGTGATAATGACATAAAAGTATGCAAAAACCCTCAAAGTGATGAACAAACTTAAACAAATTAGTTTAAGCAGTCATAACATAGGAAATAGCTCATTAAGCACAAGTGCTCTATTATTAATTGAATAAAGTCCTTCTAGAAGCAAGGGTCACAATCTTAGTATAGCTCTGGACAGATATTTAGGCATTCAGGTTATTTTGAAGTCTCTTTCTAAATTAATGGGACAAAAGCTGCAACCTTAATTTTAAAGGTCAGTGGGACCTGAAAACTGCACGTATACTAATTGAGTGTGATAAAAACTGCTGACTTTGCTGCAAAAACGGGCTTTGAAAAGTCTTTCCTGAAGTTAAGCTTCCAGGGAACATGCACAGTTGCATTAACAGCTCGATCCATCGTGCCGACACGGTCACAGTCTCCGGCTGAGCAGCTGTGGCCACCACTAAAAAGCTGAAACTGTGGGTCGGTCCAATGAGCGCCTCATTTGTTTCTCAGTTTGGCGGTTGACGGGCAGCTATGGGACAACCGCCATTGTTTATACAGCAGTTCACTTATAATACGTCTGCCAAGACTGATTTGACACCCTGCTGAAAAATACCGATCTGCTCTGTAAAGTCTGCACTCAAGAACTGTGATTATAAAAAAAAAAACCTTCATAAAATAAGGTAGGTACCAAGTACAGAATGAGCAAACACGACTGCAGTAATAGAGAACTGTGAGGGGCTGGCGCTGGTATGTTTATGTTGATTAATAAGTTTTGCTCTTATGATAAAGACTCTGCAACAGCTTTACAAAACAAACAAAACAACTGCAAATAGCCACCATAAATGCAGAAATTGTGGCATCTGGATTAAAAAAAATAAGAGAAAAAAAAATAAGAGAAAAAATTCCCACAGAATTCAAATATCAACCGATGCCTCAATGATTTATTTTTGATGTAGACGGGTGACTACTATCATCATCAGGTGGTGGCAGTAACCGCGGCTCCTTAGCGACTTCAGATGCTGCTTATTAAATTAAAACCCTTGATTTATGAGCTGCTAAATATGTGTGCTTGCTTTCAGTGAAATCTACTGTCAAACATCGAGGAGCTCCACAACAAGAACCGCCGCTCAATGACAGAAAGAACCAGTGATGCAGTCGAGCAAAATGCGTGCCTTCGAGTGATTAGAAAGCACCCAGAAAAGCACAGTTCTTCCACACAGCTTCAGTCTGCAGTCTTAAATTCAACATTTCATTGAACTATTATGGTTTTCTGATTAAAATAGGTTCTGACTTTGATGCTGTTGGAGCTCAAAAATAGGAGTAAATGTCCCTTTAGTCACAGAGTTGCTGCACATTTAAGAGTGATGACAGGTGACGCTCACTCTAAGACCGTGTTACTACAAGTTTATAGCTTACCAGGAGCCCTTAATGCTATGTGTGTGTGTGTGTGTTTGTGTGAACATGTGCGTGTGTTTGTGTGAATGGAGGAGACAGAAAACAGGCAGAAAAATTTCAATTTTAATTAACATCAATCACTGTCATTTATACCAATGATATGTTAATGGATTTCGCATACACGCGACACACTGGTAGACTGTGTGTCGTGGAAATTGTCATTTATATTTAAATGTCATTTCATTTCTACAGTCATCACTGTTATGCTCATTACAAGCCACATTGGGTAAGCTGACAGACTCATGCTTTAACAGGGAGCTGTAATCAATATCACTCAGAGAGCAGCTTCCATATTCAAATGCACATCCTCTTTATCTCGCATATTCCCGGTCTCCACTGCTGGGCCTGTTTATTATTGTTTTATTGAGGGAATATTTTATTTGATGCCAGGGCCACAAGTGATTACATAAAAACACCATTACCATGCAAATCCCACCATCCCGCCAGTCACCTCTAATCAGATAAATCACAGTCTAAATAAAAAATAACTAAAAGCAACATGTATTCCTACATGTTTTCCAGAGTTTCAAGCTTTTCATGCAGCTTAATGCTTATAAGTATATATATATAGAAGGGTTAGGGGACAAAACTGGGCAAAATAAATTATGTTGAACATTTTAGGCACAATTTTGGTCCATTGTAGACATCTCTGTTTTTTATGACAGCAACTGATGAGATGTCATGAGAACATTCACAGTGAGTAGCAACATGGAGATTCCAAAGAATGAATGCAGTTTAAGTGACTCCACGTTACCTGCCAAAAACAATAACATCTTGATATAGTTAAGGCCAAAGTGGGGAGAGCTCCAGGGTCAGAGATTGCCAGAGAGCCTTTGTGATGTAGTGTGTGAGCTCGGTGTGCTGTGGTTGCTTAGTCCTGCTCTGTGGAGAGGACGGTGTTTTGGTGTTTGGGGCCTTTTGACTTACTGTTGATATGGTGACTAACTTTTGTGTTTTTTTCTTATTTTCTTTAAAAGGTGATGGCGACCTGTCCGTCTCTTTTAGTCGAGCCATTAATAAAAATCTGTTACCTTAACAGTTTTGCCTCCATGTCTCCTTTTTGTCAACCTGGACAATTTTTACTTCCCTTCAGGGGAATTTAACACACTACAGGACAATGAAGATTTGCAGCTCTAGCACACTGACTTACTATTATGGTAATTATACAGACTCTTTAAATCTTGCTGTAACCAGAGAGACTAAAATCAATAAGCTGCGGTTCAGAGGCAGCAGACTTAGCAAAAACTAAATGAGAAAATGACTTGTGTGGATACCAGTGGCAAATTTAAAGATGACATGATCTAGAGGGCAGCAGTTTGCAGTAATGAGTCAAGTTTCTTTGCTCTCTAATTGATATCGTTGAATGATCAGCACCGCTGACTTTCTCTCACTTTGGTTGGGCTGCCACTGCAAACTGGTAGTGATGATTGTATTCATGTTTGTTCAGGAGACTCTGGGAAATGAAAACTGTGTGATAATGTCACCAGAGGGGTCTTAAAGCCTACTGAGATTAGACATTGACCAGGATTACTTCTTCCCTCACTGCTGGGAGGAATACTACACTCGAGTATCTCTTTTTCCCCCCATCTGTCTGAAAGCTCTTACAAACTATACAAACGAGAAAAGCGATTATTTATTAAATGAAGAATTCTCTACAAGTTGAGGGAGAGTGGAGTGGGACACTGACAGATGGACTTTTACGGCATCAGCAGTGATGCGGATGCTGTGCCAGTCTGTTGTGGGTGAAGCAAGAGCTGATATGAAAGCAAAGCTGTCAATTTACTGGTTGATCTACATTCCTACCCTCACCTATGGTCATACGCTCTGCATGGCGACTGAAAGAATGGGATCAAGGATACAAGCGGCGGAAATGAGCTTCCTCCAAAGGCCGGCTGGGCTCACAGCACAGCCACTACCCACCCCTCCACATCAAAAGGAGCCAGGTAGCTTGGTCATCTGACCAGGATGCCTTCTTGGTACCTCTTAGGTGACGTGTTCTGGACATGTCCCTTCTTCCACTGGGAGAAGGCCCAGAGAGGCGGCCCCAAGGCAGAGCCAGAACACACTGGACAGATTATCTCATGGCTGGCTTGGAGACCTTAGTGTCTCCCTGGAAATGATGGAGGAAGTGGCTGTGGAGAGGGAAGTCTGGTGCGTCTGCTTAGACCTATGCCCCCATAACCCATGGGGTCAGATGGATGGGTGGATTTCACACCTTTTTTCACGTACGCAAACACACGCAGGTTAAATGGGTGTTAAACGTGTGGACAGCACACAGATGAACGGTACGTATATGTAATGTAGATATTTGTTCTGACATCAGCTGCTACACATAATAAAAATGGCACAAAAAGTAAGGGAATTTGTGTCTGTTTGAATATTTTTTTATTGTAACAATGCTTCTTGACAATAAATCAAGTTTTTCATGGGTGCAGCCCACATATACTCAGCTCTGCTGCTCAACTCCCAAATGTATTTTCCTTATAAATGTGGCTCCATTTAAGAGGAAATAAACAGGATTTCCAATGGTATAAGATTTATTGCCAAGACGCATTGTTACAACAAAGAAATAATCCACCAAACATCTAACTTTCGTGGTGCCACTAATGACGATTGGCATGTTTTTTTCCCTCTTAGTTATACAATCCCTGATTTTAAGAAAGCGAGTTCACATTCATGTTAGACTGCGCGGACAGTTCAGCAACTCCATCTCCACTTGTCTCCGTCAGCCACTGTCTAGGTCGTGAAAAATATATAAATGAATTCAGAGTGCTGCCGAGCTTGCTTTCTTGCTGTCTTGCATGCTACTCTGACACGAGTTGCTGTTTAATTATCATACCCTAAATACTGCTGCTTTGTCCATTTAAAAATTTCACTTGAATTTTCTCACATGCCTCCATGACTGGATCACCTGAAGCTGAAAAAGATTAATTTATTTTATTTTCTCACCTGGAAGGAGAAAAAAGTGGCAGTGTCCTTCTGATAAGTGCCACTTACACTTTGTTTTTTCTCCTTTCCTTTTTCTTAAACTCCTAATGCCTTTTTCACCTGTCAGGAGGGGTAAAGATGCTTTGTGAATATCTTTTATCTTTTATCCTTACCAACATCATCACTATCAGCTACCATTAATAAACTTTGGGAATATGGACCCAGGTCTGTTGTAAAATATATATATATATATATATATATATATATATATATATATATATATATATATATATATATATATATATATATATATATATATTTTGTATTTTGTAGTTATGTTATAATTGGCAGACAAAAGCGAGGAATGGACTAAAACTGTGGGTTGGAAGAATTGTTGCACCTCTAAAAAGTTGGATCTTCTGATTATGAGGAGGAGGAATATGTGTTGAATAGTTATTATATTCCATATTTCCTGGTTTTGAATGCTGCATCATTTAAATATCAAACTCATCTGCAAGAAGTTCTGTGGCTTCACTTCCAAATGCAATGTGATGCATACGTGGCCTTTGCAACACAAGCCAAATAGCATTTGGCTGCCTTTTATTATATCTCCAGACACCAGTGGGGCTCTGAAAATTGGTCATTTTGGTGACTTTAATAATGCCAGTCAGGTGGTACTGAGCGGCAGCCTGCCTGCCAACTCACAGCTTTGTTGGTAATGTGAAATAAAAAAAATCTGCATTGATCAGTGCAGCTGAGCACAGGGAGTGTGAGGAGGCTTTTTTAAACAGCTTGGCCAAACACTGTACTTCTACCACATTTTCTGCTGCTCAAACCAAGGCACGCACACCAAATCACTGATTGCCTGCAATCCTGCGATCAAACGGGAACAAACACAATGAGCTTTCTTAACACAATCCGCAGCTCATTGATTTAGAGAAGTGCAATGTGCATGATCAAAGAGTTATTAAATTGAATTTTTATGAAAGGCGAACCAGATTTTAGTTTGACTTTGATCTCCGGAGCCTTTGAGGAAAATTCCACGCTGCTGATGAGCCTCCGTTCATCGCTTCATCGTTGAAGCAGAGCTGCTGGACAGTGAGTGATATTGGCTGCAGTGGCATTAATTTGAATGATGGATGTCGGGAAGTTCACCACTGCAGAGAAAAGGGCAGCAACAGTGTTGGGCACCGAGAAATTTTGCATCCATGTGCCCTGAAAGTGTTCTCACTCAAAGAGATGTCAAAACGTGAAGAAAATGAGGGATTTAAATGGCTAGATGAAAAGAAAAAAAGCTTTCAGGCATTTTCAACTTTTCACATGCATGAATTAGTTCAAAAATCTATTCTTACCTAAAAATAAAGATGTAAGAGGTGTAAGTCCCTCCACTGGCACTACACAGCTACAGCTGGTGTTCACTAAAGAGGCACTGTGCCAGTTTTGTTACTGTGTGTTACACAGATGCAAGTATTGCATATGCATATGTATTTGGATGTGTTTCCCAGCCAAGTTAACTTTTACAGGGAGCTGTGGGTTTAAGGTTTCTCCCGCGTGACTTTTCTCAGCAAAGACTAACTTAGATGAAGTTTATTTAATTACACTTTTCGATTGGATTTGTAACAAACCAAACTAAAATGTTCATTAAAGCACAGTCACTAATGGAACAGACACGCCTGAAATGTCTTAATATTTGAATCTTAAAATATGTCACACTGATTTTAAGAAATACCTGCTGCTTCACACAGCCGGCTGAAAAAAAAAGAAAAACTAAAGCAAAAGAGAGGAATGCACATATTTATACAGGTCAATTGTATGACACAGTTTAGAGGTTTATCGTTCGCAATAAAGCAGCCTTAATCTGAATGGATCTTGCGCACTACCTGAGCTGTCAGATTTATGGAGATCACACTCGTCCAGCCACACGTGGTCCACAGTAATTTCTAGCAGGAGATCAAAAACATTAATTCTCCCTCAGCTGCCTCTCACTGATCTGATTGGCCATGCTGTTTCCTTTCTCTGTTTCCAGAGAGAAACATGCATAAAACCTTCTTAATATTTAGTAGAGTTTAGGTCTGCTTGATTTTGACCTGCTAATTTGAGCTGCGCTTCCTAGAATGCAGGTCACTATTGAGAATATCTGCCGGTATTTTAGTTTATAATTTAGTGCATTGCAGATTGCTAATAGATTTGCACTATGCCAGTCTATTACTAACCATGATAAACATGCATTCTTTAAGGTGAACTATCCACCCTGTGTACAAAAAAAGAGACACACAGGGGAATGCACTGGCCTCTTTCAGCATGCTGAGAACTAACACAGGCTGTACTGGATGATTTAGCAAATCAAAACATCCTCCTGCCTTTTGCTTTAGGCCTACATGTTCTCCTGATAAGTCCTTCAGTCTGTTTTTATATGTGTAAAATGGCTCACCTGCCTCTCCTTCACTACCCTCACAGAAGACTTTCACCAAACGCACACACTGAGTGAAACAGAAAGTTGAGAAGCGCTAACCGAAATCATGCTTGTTTTTCCTCACCTGAACCAAGCAGGTGCGTCTGTGTCTACCTCTTCACATTCTTTTGAAGCTGTTTGTTTCAGGAATACTAACATGGATTGCTTGATTTTATGGTTGGACCAAACTGCTGATGATGGCTTACTTGGACGAGATGCTGGAATTTACTTGGTTTCTTTCAGCACTTTGAAGGACAAGGTGTGGGGAACACAGATAGACAGAAAAACCTGCTTTTGTTAGCAATAAAAAAAACCTGCATGCTTTAATATTACAGCCGCAGAATTTTCATGAACATGGACGAGTATGATGGAGGGCTTTAATGTAAGAGGACAGGAATCACGGGGTGCCAAGTATGATTTGTACGGTGCTGTAGATGGGATCTCCGTCTCAGCAGGCTCCAGGACCCCGATGACATCCTCATCCCATTTCTGAGCCCCAGTTCACCTTTGGAGACACCGCTGCACCCATTACTGCTGCCAGTCATTGAGCCAATCAAACAGAGGCTCAGGAGTACAGCAGGGGTATGAAGGATGGCACACACACACACACACTTTCACACTCCTAAGCCTGTTCCTAACCACAGGGATCACTCGTCTGCCCTCAGTTCTCCTTGTAAACTAACGATTCAGTTGAAAGGCTTATTTGAAAGATTTCACATTGATGCTGAGGCGACTCGCGGGGGTTGTGGAGATGGTGAGGTCCCTGCAGGGTGTCTAAGAGTGTATGTGTGTGTGTGTGTAAAAGACAGAGCGTCTAATTATGCAACTAATTTTCTTTTTTGTGTCAAGCCTGTTTAATTATATTCCTGAATGTCACTGGTGTGTGTGTGTGTGTGTGTGTGTTTCCACATGTATAAACTCTTAGTTCTATCATGTGGGGTTTGTGAAGACTGTATTTAAATAACTTTACATGTTTAATCTGCTGCTCCTTGTAGGTGATTGTGTGTGCGTGTGTGTCACTGCGTCTGTGATTGTTTTTGGAGTCAATCTTGAATAATTTTACATAATCCATAAACAGAGATGTTACAGCGGAAACGAAGACGACATTTGAAACACCAATCAGCTCTCGGCTGGCACATGTTAAGTGGGAAAGTGTGTGTGCATTGTGTAATATGTGTGTAGAATAAAAAGTTCATAAAAGATTCCAGCAACATAATAACGGCACAAATCAAGTTTAGATTTTCACCGCTGCATTTTAATGATTCACAGCATCCTTCTTTGCAGTTTGTGACTGTTTGTTTTCATCTTATGGAAAATGATCTCTTAAAACACACACACACACACACACACACACACACACACACACACACACACACACATATATATATATATATATATATATATATATATATATATATATATATATATATATATATATATATATATATATATTTAAAATAAAATATTTGAAGCATTTTCTTCAGCATTCTTATCTTATATAACTGCAATATATTATAACTCTAATACTCAGCTCCAGACTCTTTTTTCTACTTTAGCCTCTGTATGATGTCATAGGCTTAGTTCTCTGGCTGTTAGCATAGAAGCCCCACCCACCTGCTTTTCACATGTTTTGGGAGAAGCAGCCAATCAGAGGAAAGTGAATTATAGGGGTGGTCAGGGATGTTTTACAGAGAGTGTTACAGTGGAGTAAAATGTTACCAGCCTGCAGTGACAGTGTCAGGGTTTGGGCAGGCTTGGGGTGTAGCCTTTGCTTTCTTTCTCTCTCTCTTCTCTCAGGTGGAGCGTTGGGCCGGTCTCTGTTCCGCCCGCCCGTCTTCTCATTATGGATATGTATTTATGGTCCGGCAGGGGCTGCAATTCCCCACCAGATCATTAAATCCAACATGGTGGTAATTTGGCTCATCCAGTTTAGCACTTATTCCTGAGTAATTCATCCTGTATCCTTCCCATTCCATGGAGGATTTCCCCGTGTTCAGCGAGGAATCCAGCGCTCACTGTCGGTCACCAGACTTAACTGCTCTCACAGTGTGGCTCTACGGAGTCACCTGTACCTCAGCTGCCTGCCCACTCTCCACCGAGTCACTTCTGCCTGCCGTGGACTTCAGCCTGCCCACCTGCTACTCCTCCCAAGCCAAACAATTCAACATCAACTAGCACAACTTTTAGTTTCTGTCTTATAACTCAGACAAATCTCTCAAGTCTACTGGCCATTCCTTGATCTACGATCTCTGTAAATACCTTCCCGATTAATTTATAATCTCAATTGCTACTTCAAAGTCTTATTTGATACAACATAAAGTTAGCACCAAATCACAACAGTCAGCTCGAGGTGTTAAAGTCAAAGAGGATCAAACAGGTATGAGTGGCTGGTGAACTAGTCTCCCTCTGCGTCTCAGTCAGATCTGACCCTCACTCATCGTGTCATGTTTCAAAACACCAAGATGGTGATGGCGAAAATGCTCAGCTTGAGGCACTGCAAGGGATTTCACCAACCAATCGATGATGTCCCAGTGGATACATCTATCTTTTATATATAGCTTTTCATTTTAAGCCCTAAGGTCAGACTGATGCATCAGATTCATAATTGTCCCAAAGGCATCTGTATCATTTATGAGAAGACCTGTTTTACTTTTCTTATTTATACAGTTTGTGCCCCTCAAAAGTGCATTCTGGCTAATTAAATGGAAAAAGTGTGTAATTTACACCAGTGAGGCATTTATAACAAATAGACATTTTGCCGTTACTGTAGCCACTTCACAATCTCCGCACACTCACGAGAAATATGAGGAAAGAAAGGAAAGAACTGCAGTGGTTGTATTTACTGCACTTTGCGACTGTGTGTACCTATTGTGTGAGTCAGCTGGAATAAATGGCCGAACAGCGCCTGAAGTTGATTTGACTGCTTTGCTCACCACATATTTAATACTGTTGCTGGCTGTGTGGTGTGGTCAGAAACAGAAAAGGTATTCAAGGCCAGAGAGACGGGCTTTAATCAACTGCAAGTGAAATGCTGGAAAGAAAACACAGTAATACATACATAATCTCATAATACATCCTTAAACACAGACAGTCACACACAACCCAACACCTGACGGAGATAAACACGTCTGCTCACGCACAAACAGCAGGCTTATAGCTGTTTTTATAAACACGGGCGGCCGGTTGTGGTGACAAGAGGATTACCATGTCAATAAGAAACAGCAGCAGAAAGGAGGAGCAGGAGGAGGAAGAGGGGGAGGAGGAAGATGACAGGCAGGAAAACCGGATGTCAAAGAGAACAAGTGAGAGACAGAAAAGAAAGGCTGTAGGTCTGTGTAGATAACACTAACAGCGTGGTTGTCGTACTGCCATGCTGCTGCTGAATTGTCTATTAGACTCTCTTAGATTGGCTGCTGACGGTGTTAACATAAGCTGGTGGGCAGCTCGATGCTGCAGCAGCTCAAAGTCGTTATGCACTCGAGAACAGCGGATGCACGGTGCTGCAGCCAGCTGATGTACAGAAATAAGCACACAAAGATAAACAGAGTTTTCTTGAAAATGTTCATTTGACAAAATAATAAGCTTTGAAAGTTAACAGTGGGCCACTTGTAGGGCTCTCGCCGCATACAGTATGCCTACAGCACATTGAGAAATAGCTGGAGTGTTGAATGTAACTAAATATCACTTAATTGAAAGCAAGTGGCAGATTATGTATGCAAGGCATGTTAGCGCACACTGGTTTGATTCAGAGGTAATCTGTCTTAGCGTTGACCTGAGCGAATGTTGAACACGCAGACGTTTTGACTCTCGGGTCCACTGGGAAATTTCCATCTGGTAGTCACACAAACAGATGAAATCACCACACAAAAAAGCCACCGTGCCAGAAGAAATAAATGAATAACACTGACCTCAACAAAACAAATAAACAACCAAACAAATCTGAAAACATAGCCTTCTCAACCCTTTTGCTTTGAGTTCTGCACAGGAAAGCGTCACATTTATTAAACAATGCACAATAATTGAGGATAGGATTAAAAAAGGGAATAAGACAAAGGCACTAAAACAGTCCACCCAAACATTTGTTATATTATTGTCTTCTTTTCTGACAGAATACAGACAGCAAACTGCATGATGACTGTTTCCAGTTGGAGAACGGCGATAAACCCCGCCGAAGATGCAACTTTTAGCGTGATGGAACAATCAAAATGACAATAAATCTGCCAAGATGGATGCGGGAACATAGGCTCCTGCAGCTGTTCCTCACCGCCTCCTCTTTTGATGAAGGTAATACATATAAAGCTGTAACAGCTTTATTTCTCAACCTGGAACCAAGTGTCAGACTTCCTGAAAAAAAATGAGCCTCTAAATTTAGATTCATTCTATCTCACTTATGTTCTGATTCAGTGACTCAAGAAGGGTTACACAATACTTTCTGAGACACCCAATCTCACATAGGCTGTAAAGGGCACAAAAGATTGAATGAAGTCTTATTTCTGAATGGTCTTTTTGTCAGCTGACCGCAGCTGGGAATCATACCAGCTAATAACGCGCGAATGAGCTCTGCACAAGACTCCATTCATGTGCTGCCATGATTTTTGACACTATGACTCTGTCAGTCTTCAGAACCTGAGGAATCCGACTATATGAAATGCATGTGTTTACAGCTGTAAGTAGGAACTGCAGGTAATAACAAGCTGCTAACACAAATGACATGCTGGGCCTCAGTGTGCTGGAGAACAGCCTCTGACAGTGACAGCGATGGAGGAGAGAAACGCTAACCCACAGTGAGTCTTGTCAACACTGACGTCAGTGCGGTGCGACCACGCTTTTGATCCTCTCCAGCATTTAATTACAGCGCGATGGTGCACGCTGCTCTGTGTTAGCAGAGCTGAGCTAGTAAGATTAGCTTTGTGAGAAAAAGTGACCGGAGTGTACGTTCTCTTAGATAAATTTCTTTATAGCAAAGGGTGTTTTTAAGAGGCTGTACAATAAAAAAAAAAAAAATTAGCCTAATCAAACAGTCAACAATAAATACACCTGTTATTAAGGTTATAATGATCACTTTTAACTGGAGGGGTTCTGCAGACGTGGTACTTAACCTGTATGATAATTCATGATCCTTCATTCTAGGGCATCAATACTGTTCTGTCACTTGCTGATGGGGCTGCAGAGATATGTGCATGGTGTTCTTTAGCATCAGCATGTTGATGGATCGGGGCATTTATGGATGACAAGAGATAAGGGTGTACTAACGGTCTTCTTTCAAAGGGCGATAAAGTATAAAGCCTGCATGGGTACTTAGTAGTGATGGACTGCTTGCGCTCTCCCTTGATAGCATGAAAAGCAGAACCAGCGGTGCTTACATGCTGAGCAGCAAAAAAACCCCAACAAAAAACAATGTGAGGTCTAAAATATATTTTAAAGTTTTTGTGACTGATAAAGTTTCTGTGAATATGCTACTGTAGCACTGTAGTACCTCTGATGTTCTGATCACAAAGATCTGCACTGAACATGCTGTCTACACTGGAGTTCTTCAATCCTAATGGAAGTCTTCATTTGCTATACATGTTGGCTGTAGACCAATCAGTTAGAAAGAATTAGTATGTGTATAAATTACATCCACACATATCTACTAATGATCAAAGTAACAGACTAAATGTACCTCACAGCAAGTCATATATTTAGTCAGATAATAAAATGATCCATGCCTGTGTCAAGACACCTGTCAATCAAAGTGGCCACACCCCCAACTCTAGTATACAGGTGGGTTATTTAAAAAAAAAAAACTTCCCCGTACTCAGAGTTGTTATCTACCCAAAGAGGCCAAAACCTTCTTCATACCAGGCTGTAAACATACCATTCGATGCTGGAAAGTTTAACTTTTAACATGCGAGTCTTCGAGGGTAAATTCACTTTTGCCACCAACCTTAAATGGACAGGAAGTGCAGCTGTTGGCACTCTGTGTTGGTTTGGTTTTTCAGCTCCAAACACTGAGTCTTGGTTTTCACTGAACTTTTAATTTTGCTTCCGTTGTCGGTTAGGTTTAGGAAACGATTGTGGTTTGGGTTAAATCATGCCTGTTCACCACTTAGATGAAATGAGTAAATGTCAATGGGTTAAAGTCTGGTTCCTTTACAGGTTTTCATACATAATAAACAGGTGTCACTATTGCCATAAACCCAGTGCATCAGGGTACCAACACCAAGGAACACCTCGTGCATGTCTTTGACATGCCAGCAGCTTTGACAAATCCCAGCATTGGGCACCTGGGAATGAGAGCAAGCCGGATCGTTTGGGAGACTTCCTAGTGGCAGTGAGTCCTGTTGTGTTTTGAAGCTACAGGTGGAGCCACTGGAAGCACTTTTCAATAAATTACATTCCAGTTACATGACAAGATATTCGTTGAACAAACACTAAATCGCTGTGGAATAAATTTGCAAATACCGTGTTTGTCAAACATATTTTCATTTCAGAATTAGCAACTCTGGAACTCATTAAATATAACACTGCAGACCAAACACGAGGCTGATTATCATAATCCATGCATCACGTTCGCCGGCTCTCACATATTAACTTCATTCATCTTCAGACCTTCGGGTTGTTTACTGTAATTTTTCAGCTTGTCACGTGTTACAAACTACAGACATTTCCCTTACAGCTCTCACTGACACACACCAAGAAACAGAACACAGATGAAATTTGCCACTTCATCAATGGTTTCTTCTTCCCTGGAACACTGAAACCTCTTCATCAACAGCAGCACTAATTGACACTCTCAGGCTCACAGTGTGTGCATAGGGAGTAATTATGCAAATGTGAGTGTGCACATGCATGTTCATATTTACTTGCATAAGTCTCTCTGGTGATTTCTGCACATGGAGAAGGAGGTGAAGGAACACCCGGAGAGAATCGAGACTAGAGAGCAGTGGAGGTTAGATAAATTGCAGAGAGGAGGAGCAGGGTGGAGAGAAGAGAGGAATGGGAGGATGAGACTAAGAGGGGACGAGGGAGAAGGAGGGCAGAGAGAGAGAGGAAAGAGAGAGATGAGAAAGGCAACAAGAAAGCTGACACCTCAGCACTGCTGGAGTACTTCCTATACTCAGCACAACACAGAGAGAGATGAAGATGAGAAAGGGCAGACTGTGACACACGGAGCGATAGACTGTGAGATAAACAGACTGGGAAAAGCCTGAACTGTGGATTTAAAATAGTTTTTTTTCCTCATAATTATTCATGTATTTGTGTTCAAAGCGTCCATGAGTCCTCCAGAGAAATAAACAATCTGACTGACTATCTTTTTTTCTCGCTGAAGAGTCAGCTGTCTGGTTGATCCCTTGATGGTTTTTCTTTTCTTTTCTCTTTTCACAAACATCTAGGGTGTGCTTTGTCCAGCTTTGTGAAGGCTGCAGGCATGATGGTTTTAGCACACCACTCTGGAAGTTGGCATCACTCCGGTCCCCTCAACAAAAACTCAGTGGGGATTTGGTTTTTTGGATTATCACAGAAAATAAGAACCATGGGAAATAAAAGTTCAGGATAGTCATTTCTTTTTTGATTGTTATTTGTTTTATCTCGTTTTTTGTCCTCAAGAAATTCATGCCACTTTTTGTATTTTTGATGTGGATAAACCATACTATGGCCACATGATCTCAACATCAGAATCAGAATCAGCTTTACTCATTATGTAAGTGTGACCGTACTAAGAACTTGACTTTGGTTGTTTTCTGTCCTGGACATTAGGTACATAAAGTTTAAACAAAGAAAAATATAAATTAAACAGATCCTGGCAGAAGTCCCTGGGATGTCGAGGTGATGAAGGATGAAGTGCAGTCCCGTGTTGACTGTGTCACCTACTGACCAGTTTGCCCCTTTGGCAAACTGCAGGGGGTCAAGTGGGTGGGCTCGACCCTTCACAGGGTTGAGCTTCAGGTGATTCCGCTTCAGTCTCTTGAAGGATATCATGAAGACAAACATCAGGGTGATGGGGCTGTAGTCATTCAACCCTCTGATGGTGGGTTTTATAGCGACTGGGATGCTGGTAGAGCGTTTGAAGCAGGAGGGGACTTCACACAGCTCCAAAGATCTGTTGAAGATCTGGGTGAAGATGGGTGCCAGCTGGCCTGCACACTGTTGAGTCCCGGAGCCCTCCTGGTCTTCTGCCTCTGGAAGAGCTGACCACTAATCTCCTGTGTTCATCCCCTGACAACTTCTGCAGTCTCATTTAGCCACTAGTTAGCACACATAAGAGCTTAAAATTCACAGCTGGATACGCATATATTTCATGCTGTAGAAGAAATTACAAAACTGTCTGGTTTATTTCAGGCATGTGATGGCAAACCTATTGAATCCAATGACTTGGATAGGAGAGAACTGTTAACTCATTCCTGCAGTGCTCTATAAAATATATAATTTTTTAAGCTGGACCTATTCTGTTCATTTCCAGCTCCATATTTTTATTCTTAGAGTAAACGGCAGGTGAGTGGAGCTGCTATCCAGCCAGCCCACTCACCTGCCAGCGTGTGCATGAAACCAAAGTCATCTTTAATGTCAACAATTCCAATAATAACATAATTTAAACCTCGCACTGCAGTTTGCCCAAGTTCATTGACTTTAAAAAAAATGCTTTAAAACATTTCCCAAAACAGCTGGATATGGTTATTTTTAGCAAATGGAAGAAATAGTATATTTGTTTGGGACTATTTTCAGAGGCAGATTAATGCACATTTGGTGCTGCAGTAAGTACAATATGGTCACACACACGAGTTGATTGCCCATACAAAGCTATGGCATGGAGCTCCAGGTTTTTGTGCTGATATTAATGCCAGAGGAGGTTTTCGTGCACTCTGCGTCAGCACTTGGTGACCCGCTCCTTTACATGGTCTGACACTTGGTGCCTGACTGGCTGTGGTTGCTAAACACTTTCACTTTGCAGTAATACCACTTACAGTAAATCAACAAATATCTAAGAGGGAGGAAATTTCACAAACTGACTTACTGCAAAGGTGGCAACAGTGCCAAGCTCAAATTCAGTGAATTCAGTCTTTAGAACAACTCAGTCTTTCACAAATGTTTGAAGAGGAGGAGTGACTTTATGCACCTGTGGCAGCAGGACTATAGACTAATATCATTCTATATCTGACAAAAAAATTGAGAAAGGCTGACAAAAGTAAAAATATGAGGAAAAAATTATGTGTGTGTGTGTGTGTGTGTGTGTGTGTGTGAAAGAAAAATAGAAATAAAGAAAATAAAGAGAGGCCCTACTGGAGGAAAAATAAGGCTGAGATTTTCAGATGACTGTTTGACGGTAGATAACAGGTGGACAGAGAGACACAGAGAGGCGCTACGGCCACTATTTTCCCATCCTGCCTTGCAGAGAGGCTGGAGGTCAGAGCCTCAGAGGGCTTGTTGTTCCTTCCAGGCTGACACTGCCAGCCCTAATCAGCCTGAACAACCACAGCACCCGGCCAATGTGTGTGCGAGAGGGAAGGCCGAGACAGCTGTCGAAAGAAAATGAGTCTTCCACGGTGACACTCTGGATGTTGAGAAACCACAGCAACCAGCGGCACAGTTGAACAGGAGGTCAAAGTGCAGCGGAGCACTGATAAATGGCTTCGAGGCTGCTTCCTTTGTGCCTCCATGCCCTCAGGCATAAACAGGAAGTGAAATATCTTTCCTTCGATAGCCTTCATGGAATTTTAATTATTATTATTATTTATTTTCCTATTATTACTAAATGAAATTCATTTTTAGCCATCATTTGGTTGTGTTGCTCAAAAGTCCATTAGAGGAAGCAACACAACACAAACACTGAACCAAGAGCAAAAATTTTAATTAGGAACAAGACTGTGAAGGTCCATTAGATTTGGAGCTTTATTCTGGTAGTAACTGCTATTACTACGCATATGCAGTTTATATTTAAAATGTATTCACCTCGGAAAATGCTGAATTTTATTTTATTAACTAGTAATTTGTTTTCAAATCCTCTGTTTTGGCAGACAGCAGCGCTCAGATAAGAATCTAAATACAACTAGTAATTTTTTGAGTTTATAGAACACGTTCTGCTGTTGTTTCGTGCTAACAAACACATTATTTTCTGTCTTTGTCTCTTTCATTTTTCCTCTATTTTCTTTTATTCTTTGAGAGTCGTCGTTTCCAAATGACTTCACAAATGGTTTCATAAAAAGAATAAAAAATAACCATTGCATGAAAATCCAGGACATGAAAGTGCACTACATCAAAGTATGAAGGAAAAAATAAATAAAGCTATAAAGGCAGTGGAATTGGAACAATAAAAAGATGAAATTCACATTAATGTTGTAAGAAATTATTTACTGCTCAAAGGCTTCATAAAGGATTAGCTTTGGAGTGCATGAATATGACCATCACAGAAGAGCAGTCAGATTCACGCCACGCTCACAGCACCTGGTTTCAAAACGCTAAGGTTGAGTTTGAGGTTTCAGAAACAGGACTGTGTTCGACATCTATACATTGTGTGTCTTTAACATCCTTTCTTCTTTAAATCAGCGCTGTCTTTGTTATCATAATTAACAGTGAAAGCAATTTTGATATAAAAAATCCTGCAGTTAGAGCAATAATATTATGATTTAGCAGTGATGGCTGCACGACTTGGTGAAAATGATTTAATGTATTCTCAATTGTGTGAAAGAGTGCATCAGTAGGAGCACGTGGGAAAGGTTTCCATACAGCTGTTTACTTGTATGTCAATAATGCAATGAGATGCCGTCGCTGTAAAGTCACAGTGTGTGCAGAAAAAAGGCCTTTGTGTACCATGTGAACCATCACCAGAGCCAGGCTGGTGTAAAGAGAGAATATAAGTGACTGAAGAGATGGATCATCTTCACATAAACACTTTAAAACTTATCTGCATATTTACATAAACACGATAAAATGGTTTATTAAATGTATGTGTAGGTGGACACCTGTTTTAAAATGACTGCGAAGGCAAATGTCAGCTTATGTAATGGGCTACTTTGTGTGTATGTGTTGTTAACATGCTAAATGAGACTTAATGCTCAGCCCTCCCACTCTGAGTGTGTTTCTTTTTGCTGAAATATCCACTCCAAACCACAATTTTTCTACAAGTCCAACAGTTTGAATGGGATTCAACACAAAATCAAGTCACATGTCACAACTATGCAGAGTGATGTGAGAGTGGGTGCTTGGTGGGATCTTCAAATAAGTCTAATAGTTCCCAGTAATTATTGTAAATTGTTCCCACGGTGACTGTCTGCAGAAATAAATATTTCCCAGTGGGTGGTTTATTGTGGTTAGAGATATGCAAAGGAAAGGAATCCAGTTCTTTTTGTTCCTCCTCGCAGAAAGAAGCACACAGTGGTCCTGTGGCTGGGTTGATGCTCTTCTATTTCCAAGCCCCACTCCATTCATGAAACGGCCTCCTGGGTACCTCTACCACACTCTTGAGACCGTGCTGGGAGGAACAGCAAACCTTGCTGCAATTTATGAATGTGCCATCCTTGAGGAGCTGAACTACCCGTGCAACCTGAAAGGACTGCAGTTAATGTTTCATGCTACCACTTCTGACAAGGACAACAACAAAAAACAAACCTCAAGAAAAACCAGTCAGAAGAAATAAGGAGAGAGCAGTGGTTTTTGGCCACCTTCCCTTCAGGATAACTGGATTGAAACACTTCGTCGGGTGTCTGGAGCACCAGGGGAACTTGCCATGTTCAGTGTCATTCTGTGTTTACCCTTGATGTTATTGCTTTTTTAAAGATGTTTTTTTTTGTTAAGTTTTGATTTTTCTCTTTAGTTTATTTTTAAAAAATAACATCTTTACTATTGTAAACATATCAAGATACACTGAAAGAGTAAAACTGAGGTTGTATCAAACTAATGTAGGCTATTAGTTAGAAAATGCTTTTGTTGAGGTCATATATTTTCACAGCACTGTTTCATTTGCTATAGTACTAGAAGCCTTGGACTCCAGTGATGGTGACATTTACCTTCATTTCAATGAAAGGCACTGAAACAGGTATGAAAGAATAACTGCATGGCAAAAGGTCTAAGACAGTGACGAGAGCACTAGTTGTACCAAACAGGTTGATGACCTTGCTCTGGGAAAATGTGTGTGTGTGTATATATATATATATATATATATATATATATATATATATATATATATATATATATATATATAAAAAGTTAAAGTGTTTGAGTGGCTTGAAATGGACAAACCCAGTCTGACTTTAATCTTGTTACAGACGAACCCTTTGGTATCAGCATTTTGAGCCACAGGGTGAGGTTTAGCCTCATTTCTTGGCATGCTGAGTTAATGCTGTGTATGGGCAAGTTTTATCGCAAGCAGAACTAGGCCTGTGCCACCCTCGTTTTCTCCTTATGCAGACTTTGTTGCAATCTTGCATTATGCCATCCACACTAAATAACACCTTGTGAGTATCTAAGTGATCCCAGTGACTGACACATTATTTGAATTTGGGAATAAGAATGGCTTGGGGTGAAAACTGAGCAATCGCAAGCAAGTGTTTGAAATGTAACTTACAGCTACGGTTCTGTCTGCTCTTTGCTAGATTTAAAACGTATGCTGATTTATCGAAACTTGATTTAGACAGTGATGGGCAGAGCAACAACATATGAGGCCAACCGCACTACACTATATGTGGATGCCTGAGCTAGAACTCACAAAAAGTCCGGGTCAAAAATACAGTAAATAATACAGACTGGAATAAAAGCTTTGGAAATTTGGGCCATGAAACAACCCCCATCACATCAGTGGGCTTGAGGCCACCTGATAAGTGTGTCTTCAGAGTGCAGGGGGAAGATAAAGCAAGAACTAAAAGATTTTTTCCCACACAAAGACTTCACATGGCAGCCACCTGAGCAGAGTTTAAAAAATGTATTTGGAATGTTGACCAGTTAGCCACGACCCTTACCATCTTGTAGTTTTTTATACTGTCTGGCTGGCTTGCTGGTCAGTTGGCTATTATGTAGTGAAATTTTTTTCTCCAGAGAGAATCTCATGCCATAATTGGACTCCAACTCTAGCGTCTTGGACTGCAGCTAACAACAAAAAAATACTTATTTTGCCCCGGAGGCCTGATTTAAATCTGCAGGAAGCTGCTGCAGGTGGTTGGTGTGCTGCTAAGCCGAGTTCACCAAGGTAATCCTTGTTCTGCTCTATGGAGATGAGAATACAGACTACCAAACTTAAGAATCTCAGCGGAGAGTCATCTGATTGTATTGCTCAGTTATTTAATTGTTACAAATTACTCGAAAAAATGTGTTGTTTAAACTAAGAAATGGTGTGATGCATTAATTAAAAAAACAAACAAAAAACATACGGACCTCATGTCATATAGACATGCAGACACCCGAACCAGCACAAATAGAGTATCAGTTTTTGGAAAACACCACGAACACACGAACAACAAATTTGACCCCCACAGCTGCAGCGTTACCTGACATCTCCTGAGGGGAAACGGCATTTTGCACTGTGCAAGGGTGAAAGATTGGTTTACAGCAGAATTCTTGTTGTTTTTGCGCAAATACAGTTGAGAATGAGTTTTCACGGAGAAACAGTTGTGTTATTGCCTTAGAGAATATCACCGTTTCCCCTTTCCACAGATTCAACAGGCAAGGCCGGTTTAAATAGAGAAACTGACATTCTCGCTCAAGGAATTTCATTTCTGTTTGTTCCGATTCAGAGAGTTAGTGTCAGATTGTGTAAATGCTGTTGCAATCCTTTTCTACTCCACCAGGAAAGGGATTATGTGAGGAACATGGAGAGATAAAAACGCCCAGCGGTAAATCAGTTTATCCACCTACCATTTATTTACTGAAGCTAGCACCTCTGAAAACATGGAGCGGAGTGCCCTGCACCGCCTTCACCTTTAACTGTGAGTCTTAGGTGTATCACTGTTTAAAATCTGCTGTGAGACCTTTGACCTCACCAAAAACATTTGAAGGCAAACAGAGCAAACTGACAGTTACAAAGAAAACACCAGCTCTCCCATCCACTGGCCCCAGCTCATACTTTCTTTTGGTTTAGTGAAACAAAGTCTGAACACAGGTTTGCAGCATTTTGTACAAAACAAAGACAAAGAAAGGAAATAGATTCTGACTGAACTTTTACAGGCTCAGCTTAACTAAGCCAAAAACAAGGTTTGAAGGCATGGCATGGAGTCATTTTCTTTTTTTTTTTTTTAAAAAGACCATATAGATGCACATGCAGGTTCTTCTGACTCTCTCTTTGTACACCATGTAAAGGCCTAGAAACATCCACATGTAAGTATTTCAAGTGCTTCTAAGGCTTTACGCAGCACATAAAATTGTAATTTGACAATTCATTGTGCTGCAGCAGATGGCGAGTTCATCACCCTTCCCTGGCTGCTGTAGAGGAGCTAAGGGAGCGATGCCTCATTAGATGAACCACTTCAGGCACATCGCCGCTTGCCAGAGGACGGCATAGTGACGGAGAAAGAACCTTTGTCGTCTTGGCTAGCAGATACAAATCATCACTTGGGACAAAACTACCCTTTAAAGGGCTGTGAGACTCCTGATCTTATGAAGAAGGCGCATCAATAAACACCTCAGAAATACCAACGTAAAAGTCAAACATGGGAACAACACGGCATTAATTTCCTTAACAAGGCTCAGTTTTAAGTCCAACACTTTGGACCACACACTACATCCATACAGAAACACAAACTCTGTTCACCACTTACAGCTAACAAGCTGATCTTTGCTTGCAGATGAGAACCCCCCCCCCATCCCATGACAATCAAATATTTTTGTCAAAAATTCCCCGAATGCTTTTTTAACAATTCAATTCAGTTTTATTCATATAGCACCAAATCGCAACAGTCCCTTCAAGGTGCTTTCTGCAATGACAGAGCAAGGTATTTTCAACATAGCATTTCTGCACATACTGGTTTTCTTCAAAAAGCATAATTTATTTCTGTTTGCACACAATAACACAATTATTTCAGAAAAAAACAAACGTGACCAGGGTCAATATTATTAGCGCCCTGTAAAACAAACCTGTTCACTGAACCAGAGCACAAACCACTGTTGTGGAATGACGTGCTTTAACTTTGTAAGTTCAAAGTTATTATTCTTTAATATACTTGAAAACTTCATAACTATTACAACACTGGGCCCTGATGACAGAATTTCATTCCACTGCATGGAAATGTGATGCGAATGACAATAAAGAATCTCTGAATCCCTGAAAGCTTGTAAAATCAAGTTAAAACGGAGGATTATCTTCCAATTTCCACACAGTATAAAAACATCAGCAAGGGTCTGAGCTGTCAATTAAGAAAGCATCATGGCAAATACAAAAGAAATCTATCGAGACTTGAGCAAAAGAACTGTTGATGCTCACAGAGCGGGAGACGGAGATACAGAGTTATCACAGTGTTTCAAAGTGTCTGGAATTTCTCACTCCAGTTATCAAGAAATTCAAAGAGAGCCACACAGTACAGGACAACCCCGGCAGAGGTAGGAAACGAAAGATTTCAAAGATGCTGGAAAGAAAACTGGCGAGAGACGTGCCTATAGATCCCGGAACAACTGCCAAGTAGGTAGGGAAGGACTTGTAGTCTCACAGAAGACGGTCACTAGAAACCTGCACAGGAATGCACTGTGAGGTTGCAGACCGAGAAAAACTCCACGTCTGCAGAAGAAACACCTTCACGCCAGTCTAGAGTATGCTGAGGACAACCTGGAGAAAGATTGTGTGTACTCGAGGTGTGTCCTTTCGCCACAGAGATGCTGCTCGTGTGTGGCGTACAACCCGGAGAACGTCATCTCCACAGTGATGGGAGCCTTTCACAGCTGTGGTAGGGCAAGAGGCAGGGTGCACCCTGGACATTCTCACTCACATGTACACCTGTGGCCAATTTAGACTCACCTGTTAAACTGACATGCATGTCTCTGGATTGTGCGAGGAAGCTGAAGTACCTGGAGACAGTCCACACAGGCACATGGAGAACAGGTGAACTGCACACAGAAAGGCCCCATTCATTCAAACCCAGGGCCTTCCTGCTGTTAGGTAACAGTGCTAATTACTTCACCACTGTGCTACACAGGTTAAAAAACATTTCTTTTTTCCATTACAATGCTGGTGATGCTCTTTGGGTCTGACCAAAACCTGTTTGGAGGACATTAGAAACTTCTCTCTGCAGGATGAACCCTGACATGATGCTTTTAAGGGTGGAAACAACAGGTCTTAATATGCACGGCCGGATCTTCCTGGATAAATCTGGTACAGTTCCACCTCATTGCACAGTTTGTACCCTTTTTCCTTTTTCCTTTTTTTTCAAGGTAGTAGAGGAATATGGCAGGCGTGTTTCAGCCCAGTGATGAAATAGGAAAATCCAGCAATTAACTCAGAAATATCGATCCGTCAATTCATCCTTCCAAATTGTCACCTATTCAGGTTTTGTGTCCACCTTTTAATATGTCCATCCATCCATTTATCCAGCTTAATTGCCAGCCAGCTCTATTCAAACATAATATCTATTATAAAGCCTTCTTTTCAAAACAGCCCATTTTTATCGCATTTGTATGGAATGCAGTCAGAAGGACAATGTGGAAAAGTAAAGAAAATGAAAAGAGGTCTGAGGCAGAAGGACTTTGTGTTTGTGTACAAGATAGTAAGAGAATAAAAGAAGGGGAGAGGAAGATGCGTGGAAATTGTAGAGTGGTTGGGTAATGGTCTCAGAGGGCTGGAAGTGTTTGTGTTGACCGCTCATCAGCATTCTCCTCCCCTCTACTTGAGTTCTGTGTCAATTGAAAGCCTCCTCTCTCAGTCTCTTCATTTCTTCTTCTTTTTCCTGTATTCCTGTCACGCACACCACCCTCGTAACCCTTCTGTGCTAATGTTTCAGTTCACTCTGTAAGGACTTTACTGGGCTTTACCTATCAGCTGCCACATTACCAGGATTTTTGAAAAGGCAGTGAGATGGAGTTCAGCCTGCAGAGGTGTGAGCAGGCTCCCCAAAATAATGAGAAGGTACAGTGAGTTCAACCCCCCCCCCCCCACCACCACCACCACCACACACACATACACACACACACACTTTGAGCAGTCTGAAGCTGAAGCTTTTGGCTCACAAAATTGCTTTAAATACAGCAACATCATTATTTGATATTTACAAACATCCACTACAGTTAAATTTCATATATACCGTATTAGTGAGAAAATGTGAATAAGCACAATGGGCTCACTTCATGGTGCTTTATTTATTTTTTTATAACAACGGACTTATTTGCTTCCACATTGATTTGTTTCTTGATTTTTTTAAAAATATATCAACATACTCACTCTGGTTTCCTAAATAACTCATATTGTTATGATTTTGTAATATAATTTGGCAGCATTTTTAATTAAACATATTTAGAAGATTGATTTGTGGCATAAAGCAAGAAAAGAAAGAAAAGAAGCTTTCCATGAAATAATGCACTGTTGCATTATGTGACACAGGCTACACTGGACGTGCCAAATCACAGCATAAGACATAACATACGTGCTGTGCCATAAATAAAATGCTGCTACGTATTCCATGTCTATAAATAGCAGAACAGCTGATTGCATTGTGCGTCGTTGTGCTTTCTTATTGCTTAACATGTGTGACTAATGCATGCATGCATAGAATGTAATGCATATGCAGCTTTAATTCAGCTTCTGAATGGAAGCTGCATCTATGCGCACGAATTATAAAAGAGGGAACTTTAATTATAATGCTTTCAATTAATATGATAAGAGTACGCCTGACTTGATTTTTTAAAATGTGACCCTTTCATCAGGGTTTTGCTTGATTTTTTTTTTTTAATTGCCAAATAAAGAGGGCACCCGAAAAATAGATTTTTTTTTCATCTTTAACTTTTTAGAGCTTTGGTAACCATTTATGTAGACGTTTGGTATTAGCATTGGTGGCTATGTAAACAAAAAAAAACAAAAAAAGAAAAGAAAGAAAAGAAAAGAAACAGAGGGAAAAGGAGAAAAAAATTCCCAGAAAAGCTATTAGAGCTGTGTGTGTGTGTGTGTGTGTGTGTGTGTGTGTGTGTGTGTGCGCGAGCATATCCCATGATTTAAATCCAGAATCAGGTCAGATTTGATGTATTAGCAGTGGTGAAGCTGCAACACTTGAAACATGTTTCAGAGCAGATAATGAAGTCAGCTTGAGGTTAGGAGTGAATCTATTTTACTGGGTATTTAAGGTGGTTTGAGGTGAGCCCAGGGGCCTGTGAGAGTTGCCCTGAAGGGACAGGCAGCCCAGACCAAGTGCTGCAAACACTCTAAAACTCATTTTGTCTGTGTCAGTCTGTGTGAACAAAACGAGCTTTGTGGCAACAGTGTAGCCAATAGGAAATCCCACTAACCTCAATTTACCCAAACTTTTATTTGGAGTTCACACTGACAAAGACAGCTGACGACAGCTGATGTAACCCTCTGCCCTAATAGGTTAAAAAATAAATACAGAAACCAGTTAAAACTAACTGCAATGACTGAAATAAATCTGCTCTGGATAGAAAAGGCAAACTACAATAATTCATATGCTCATATTCTTTTTTGTGATAATTTGCATGCAGGTGGTTGCCTCTATTCAAACCCCCTGATGCCCTTGATTTGCAATTATTTTGACATTTTGAATACATAACTAGTGATAATTAGCACTTATCACTGTATCTTGAATTGAAAACACGACTTTTATCTCAGTAGCTGATTAGAGGTAGGGATGTTGTTTATCTGTTTTCAAAGCATTATTCCATAAATACAGCCTCACTATAGGATCATTAACATACAGAGAGGAAGAGTTTGTGCTGTAATCACCTCACATGAAAAGACATTTTGGAACAGGATAAAATCTTATTGTGATTGGATTAATCTTTTCCCTGGCAGCCCACATCAAATATATTTATGTGCCATGTTTATTAATGAGCTCACGTCTTCAGTTTTGTTTTGTTTTTTAAGTACTTCAGAGATATCACCCCCTATAACGGGCTTCGCTGTGGTGTTTGTGATTTGTTTAAAAAAAAAATGTTGGAATGGAAAAAAAAAAACACGTTACATTACAAGAAGAAGCCGTGCATTCGAACTGTTACACTATAAGGAAGCTGGCGCCATGCGCCGGAGCTGACCGAGCACAAAAGCACTGAGTCAAGTCAGACAATACAAACAAAATTATTCTAAGTTGAGAGCGCTGCATCCTCCGTGTGTAACAAGCACATTAGATTCATGTAAATGGAGACAAATATATAAAACTGCTGTGACACCGTTTGTAAAGCAGTGGAAGTTCCTGTTCAACTATTAAAAGACTTTGAAAGTATGCAGATGTGAGCCTCGTGGCTTTGTTATTCCTTTAATTACTGTGTTGTCATTCCCTGATCATATCCCAGCATATTAGACTTTAACGTTTAGGTTAGTGGCACATGCCAAAGCAGCATCCACATGAATGCCAGAATGCAAGATGTCGCTGCATAAAATTGCTTTACAGTAAATAGATTGATTTTCTTCAGTTCACCCGGTAGTGGTCTTTTTTTTTGGCCTGTCATGTCCGGCATTTTATGCAATCAGAATGATGGTCCAATTGCATTGCTGCTGCCAAACATATTTGCTTTTACAACAAGAGCTCTATAAGTTTCTATAGGCTATTCTTGTTGTTTATATTTTATTTCATTTATTCTTGCCAGACCTGACAGGCAGGAAGAAGAGGAAAGAAAAGATGGGGGGGAATACAGACAAGATACATATACATATACATATACACCTATGAATACATGCATATACACACACACACACACACACACACACACACTCACACAGGCTTGTTGTGGTTTGTTGTTATGTGTGTGTTCCTCTGTCATGGAACGTACTCAATAATGAGGGCAAAAAAGCCGCAACCACCCCCATCCGGATCCAGAGGCAAGCAGGGATAGACCCAGGGGACCCAGGTCATCCAAGGCCCACCAGGAGCGCAGATAGTGGTCTTAATGCTGTGTCTCTGTGGAGAGAGAAGTGCCACTGTGCCTCTGCTGTGACTTCCTTCGTCTCCAGCTTCCAAAGTTCAGGTGGAGTTTTCAGCACAGAGCCAGGGTTTGTTTCACCTGAAAGGTGTCAGAGGTAATGTGACCCTTTAAAAAAAACAAAAAAAACAGAGTGGACCTGGCTGAATAATTTTCTGACACAACATGAGAATGAAAGTGTTCGCCAAAAACTGCTGGATGCTGTTTGCTCATCGCTGCAGTTCAGGACATTTTTAAAATGTGCAGCTGGGCATTTATTGGACAGCTGTTTTTCTGTAGTAAGGACACGCTAACCACTACTATGGAGCTATGGTAAATGTTATTTCAATAAAGTTTTAAGGTGTGTCCGGGGTTGTTTAAGGTGAGGGCTGATGGAAAGCTGGTCGAGGGTTTGAAGAAATGTTTGAAGACTGACAGCGTTTCTCTGACACTGTGACTTCCACCTCACTGAGCTGTCCCTGTTCCCCCTCACCCCCTACCTCACTTAATTTCATTATTACTCTTTCTCTCGCTTCTACTGCAGCAGCTCTTCATTGTTCTTAACATATCTTCTTCTTCAGCGAAGGTGGAAATCATGTGTGCTAGTATATATGTGTGTGTGTGTGTGTGCCTATTTGGCTGCCTGAGTGGCTGTGTGATCTTTCCTTCATCTGCCTAAATTTGGAGCGTGTGAATGTATTCGTGCGTGCCTGTGTTTTTTTTTTAGGGAGCCAGCCTGTTTTGAAAATATGCCCGAGGATGTGTGCCTGCATGGACAAATCATTTTGTGTGTGTTTGTTTCTTTGGGGGAAAGAGTGCTGTGCATTGCCCAGTGGGTGAATAGTGGCCAGACTGGCACCAGGCCTACAGGTAAACTGTAATGCCTGGTGGACGAGTGTGCATGCATGAGAAAATCAAACATGCAAGAGGTGTATCTCAGTGATAAGCTCAACACAATGGAGAGTGTGTCTAAAAGATAGAGATGGTAAATGAGACAATAAGACACTTGCTGCCCAGTGTTGATCGCACAAAGTACAGACACAGAAAAACAACCGGATCTTTTTAAATAGCTGATTTCTGCAATAGGAGGATTACCTCCAAGTTGTTTGCTTGCTGCACGTATGAGACACAGGAAAAATTGATTCAATCACATCAAAAAAAGCATTCCCATAATTACAGCAGAAAAACAGGAGGCAGAACAGCACATCAAACGATGAAACAGAACGGGGCTTACTTAATGTTTCAAACCCAGTAAGGAGATCATCAACATGAAACTGTTCAATGAGCACAAAACAAATTTGAGCAGCGATCAATCAGCCAGTCAAGATTTGAGCACAGGCAAAGCCGGATTCTTGAGCACACAGGAATTTTGTGGCGCGGGCAAGAACACAAACACAAGTGTAATAAATGTTTGAACTGCGTGAGGGAACGGTTTCAGCAGCTTTGCGTGAATGAGCAGTTTGGCTTCATGCACGTGCTGTTTCCTCACCACGTATGCTCCGACTTCCTCCCTCACACACAAACTAAACTGACCCAAACTTCACAGATAATCCCCTAAAGATGCCAACACTCTCGTCGCCCTGAAATTAGACACCTGCAGGTGTGTTTCACAGATTCCCTTATTGGACACATGTGCCCTCCTGTAGGATCACTACCCGCAGGAGGTGTCGTATGGGGTAATGTGCAATGTGTGTTGCGCAGCGGCCAGGGGCGCAGACCCTGGCGGATCGATCCCTGGCTTTGGGACATGGAACGTCACCTCTCTGGTGGGAAAGGAGCATGAGATAATGCTCAAGGTTGAGAGATTCCAGCTAGATATAGTTTGGGCTGAACTCAACACACAATCTAGGCTCCAGAACCAGTCCCCTGGAGAGGAGCTGGACTTTATGCCCACATGCCAAATGACAGTTGAGAGTACCCGGCCTTCTTGGAGTCACTGGGTGGGGTACTTGAGGGTGCTCCATCCGGTGACTCTTGTCCTACTGGGTGACTTCAATGCTCACATGGAGTTATGACAGTAAGACCTGGTGGGGTGTGAGTGGGAGGAACAGCCTGCCTGATTTGAACCCGAGTGGTGTTCTCTTATTGGACTTCTGTCCAAACCACAGTTTGTTGATAACGAACATCATGTTCAAACATAAGGAAATCCATAAGAGCATGTTGTACCAGGACTTTGCCCATCCAGTTTACATGTGTTTTGTGGACTTTGAGAAGGAATTTGATCGCTCTCTCTAGGTATCCTGTGCGGGGTGCTGCGGGAGTATAGGGTGTCTTGTCCATTGTTATGGGCCTTTCAGTCCCTATACAACTGCAGCGGGAGCTTTGTCCACATTGCCAGCAATAAGTCACCGGAAGACTTACTTCCGGTGTGTGTTGGTTTGCCTCCAGCTCACACTGGGGCGGTGTGCCGCCAAGCGTGAAGCTGCAGCTTTGAGAATTTGCACCTCTAAATCTGAGGCCAGGGTCCTCAGCTTGAAAAGAGTGGACTGCCCACTCCAGAGATGAGTTGCTGCCCCAATTGGAGAAGTTCAAGAGTCTCTGGGTCTTGTTCACAAGTGAGGGGAGAGGGAGATTGCTAGATGGATTGGGACGCTGCACTGGTCTGTCATTGTGAAGAGGGAGCTGATCTTAAAAGTGAAGCTGTCGATCTACGTCCCACACTCACCCATGGTCACGAGCCTTGGGCAGTGACTGGAATAACACAACTGCAGATACACGCAGCAGGAATGAGCTTCTGCCAAAGAGTGGCTGGCCTCTCCCTTATATATAGGGACTCAGGGGCTATATCTATTCAGCAGGGGCTCAGCGTAGAGCCTCTACTGCTCCACATCAAAAATGGTCAGGGCATCTGATTAGGCAGCAAGGTGGTGTTGTGGTTAGCCCTGATGCCTCACAGCTAGAAGGTCCCTTCGGTAGGACATTCCCAGAACATCTTACCTAAGAGGCAGATCCATCCATCCATCGTCTTCTGCTTATCTTGTTCAGGGTCACAGGGGGCTGGAGCCTATCCCAGCTGTCACAGGGCATCTGACTGAAGCATCTGTTTGTTGTGTTTTGGTGCTATATATATAAAGCTGAATTGAATTGATATATTTTCTATTAACCTTTTTTTTTTTACTACTTCAGTGGCGTAGAAAACATCTCTGTACCATGGGTAGCAAGGCCACTCCCCAGACTTAAGTCTGTTGTGTGGGGTGAACTGGCTGCAGATGCTGATGGAAAGAAAGACACCTTCTCATGAAAATCAAATATTTAGCATTTTATGCCAGTAGTTTTCTTCCATTTTTTTACCATCACATGCAAGTATTTTCTGTATTTTCTCTTTTAGCTTTGCTACCAGTTCAATTTTAATCTTTGCAGTGTAACTGCTGACATGCAGCCTGAAGAAGATCTAGACAGTGTACTGACTGTTTTGTGACTTTTTTTTTCTGTTTCCAGTTTTGCCTGCATGAACATATATTTGTTTTTCACTCTTTTTTTTAAAGTTTTTTTAATCTTATTATATAATCTCTCTTGTTTTTAGCAGCACCTGGGATGATGCACTGCTACAAAACCAGGAGGTGGCACCAATGCACCTAGATTCTGTTTGTAAGCCTTCATTAAACAATGAAAAAGAAGAAAAAGCTGATTCTAACTACAGTCTGTAGGAACATCAGATGCTACTGTACAAACAACAGAAATATGTGAACTCAAATACGACTACAGCCATCAAACTAGGTGGAACTCTTCCAGAAAATAAAATAAACTAAATACAATCAGGTCCAGTTGAAATGCTGCCAGTTAAAGCTCACAACTGTTCACAGTCACTTCAGAGCAGGTGGGGATTATTTCCAAAGAATGGAGGATTAGTTTGCAGGAAATATCAATCTGTAGTTTTGACTGAAATACCCATCACATAATACTCACAAAACATTGTACACATCCTGTGTGGCTAAGCTAAACCTCAATCTAATATTAAACGTCATAGAACTGCTGAATGAAAAACAAAGCAATGCATGAAGCTGAATTAATAATGCCAATGTTGAATAGTCGGATGAAGTAGTAGAGAGCGTCTCCAGGGTGGAAAGAATGGGGAGGAGACCACAATGGACATGCAGGTGAAAGCTACAGAGGTGATGAGGAGGTGTTGGTAGGCATGATGTTACCATCTGCCCTGAACACATACTTCAAGAAGAGGGTGACACATAGGGGAGTGGAGGAAGGTGCACACAGCTGGAATACGTCTTATAGAGAAGGTTCAATCTGAAAGAGAAGAGGGGCTTCAAGGTGGAGGCAGGGGAGAATGTAGCGTGGCAGCATTGGATGGCAGTCTCTAGGGTGAATTTGGACGTCAAGGAGAGGAAGTGAGTAAAAGCAGCGGCAAGGATTAAATGCTGGAAGATGAAGAAGGGAGAAAATCGCACAAAGTTCAGGAAGGAGTTGCCAGATGACTGAGAAAGTGCAGCTGAAGTGTTGAGGGAAACTGCCAACAAGGTGACGGGTGCATCCTTTGGACAGAGGAAAGAGGAGACTTGGCGGTGGAACGAGGAAGTACAGAAAAGAATTTCAAAGTAGTGGTTGGCAAAAAAACAAACAAAAGCAAGCTAGTCAGGGAGACGAAGAACATAGACAGGAGTACTGAGATGTGAGGTGTATGACAGTAAGAGATAAGGCAAAGGAAAAGGAAACGACTTATAATGAGCTGTATGTGAGACTGGACAGGTAGGAAGGAGAAAAGGACTTACAATGACTGACTAAGCAGAGAGATTGACCTCGAAAGGATGTGCAGCAGGTTAGCGTGATTAGAAGGAAAAATGGAAATGTACTGACGAGTGAAGAGCGAGTGCTGATACGGTGGAAGGAATACTTTGAAAAGCTCATGAATAAACAAAATGAGAGAGAGGTGGACAGATGGAGGACAGTTGGTGAATCACAAAGTGCAGAGGATTAGTAAGGAGGAGGTTAGGGCAGCTATGAAGAGTATAAAGAGTGGAAAGGCGGCTGGTCCAGATGACATACTGTACCTGTAGGTATGGAGATGTCTAGGACAGAGGGCAGTGGACTTTTTGACTAGACTGTTAATCACAGTCTTGGAGAGTGAGAGGGTGCCTGAGGACAGGAGAAGTGTACTGGTACCAATTCTCGAGAGTGATGTGCAGAGCTGTAGTAACAGAAGGATAATGCTGAAGAGCCATACCATGAAGATATGGGAAAGAGTTTCTGAAGCTAGGTTAAAGAGAGAGGTGACAGTCAGTGAGCAGCAGTATGGCTTCATGCTGAGAAAGAGCACTAAAGATGTGACTTTGCTTTGAGAGTGTCGATGGAGAAGTATAGAGGAGATCAGGAGTTGCACTGTGTTTACAATGGTGACGAACAGGCTAACAGATGAGATCAGGCAGGAGTCTCCGTGGACTATGATGCTTGCAGATGACACTGTGATCTGTAAAGAGAATGCGGAGCAGGTGGAAGAGGGCCTGGAGATGTGGAGGTATGCCCTCTAGTGAAAAGGAATCAAAGTCGCTAGAAGCAAGACAGAATACATGTGCGTGAAGGAGAGGAAGACAGACGTAAAAATGAAGCAGATAGGAGTAGCAGTAGTGAAGCTGGATGAGTTTAAATACCTGGGGTCAACCATTCAAAGCAAAGGACAGTGCAGAAGAGAGGTGAAGAAGAGAGTGCAAGTAAGGTGGAGTGGGAGGAGACGAGTGTCAGAGGTGATTCGTGAATAGCAGCAAGAGGGAAAGGAAAGATTTACAAGATGGCAGTGAGACCTGTATGGTTTGGAGACAAAGTTAGAGAGGCAAGGCTGAGATGATCTGGACATGTGCAGAGGAGGGGTAAATTGGGCAAAGAAAGTTAAAGACAGAGCTGTCAGGCAGGAGGAAAAGTACCACAGAGCTACAGTTCATGGATAAGTGCAGAGGGGTGGTGTGACAGAGGACGATGCCAGGGAAAGGGGGATGCAGGGAGATGATCCACTGTGGCAACCTCTTAAAGGGAGCAACCAAATGAAGAAGCATACTTGTTGCATACTCCTGGAAGTTTCTGACCTACCAGGAACTGTTACCTAATTTAAGGCATGCCCTCATTAACCATCTTCACTTTTGATTAGAGTTCTCGGTGAATGGCATCCTTACTGCTGGCTAGTGTCTTTCCCTGAGCCTTGTGTGGAAGGACAGACAAAATCTACACCTGAATCCAGCTTGGTCTAAAGTTTCATTGTTCACAGCTCCGGTGTGAACGGGCTCTAATGGAATGATGTCTGTGTGTCTTGTTAACTAATGATATAATCTCACAATATTAATTGAAAGGTGCTAACTTTTTTCATCAAGTCCAGCTTGGCAGTACACACACACACACACACACACACACGCACACATATACACAGACACTCGATTTAACCCCTTCCTTTCCAAAGCTCTTGTAGCCACACCTCTATCCTTCAAGAGAGCCATGAGCTGACTCATTGTTAAGACTCTTGTTATTCTTAATGAGGGCTTGCTGACCTCACTGACCTCTCAGAGTTAAGTACTCTGGGACAATGCAGTGCTTGTATTTCCCAGGTTGGGCGATAATGATGACACGAGTAAAATCAAATTTGTGAAGGTTAATTCAAGTCATAAAGCAGTCTGTTTCAGCTGATGCATCTGTACACACTGTACACAGAAGTGAGAGGTCACTGCTGTCAGGAAGGTGAGCGTTTTTATCAGAACATCATTGGGAACGCTAGGCCACACTGACTCATGGTGTCCAGTGTGCCCAAAGTATCTGTGGTTCTCCCCATAGACAGAATAAAGCACGGGTGTCAAACTCCAGGCCTCGAGGGCCGGTGTCCTGCAGGTTTTAGATGTGTCTCTGCTTCAACACACCTGAGTCAAATATAGAAGTCATTAGCAGGACTCTGGAGAACTTGACTGCATACTGAGGAGGTAACTCAGCCATTTGATTCAGGTGTGTTGGATCAGGGACACATCTAAAAGCTGCAGGACACTGACCCTCGAGGCCTGGAGTTTGACACCCCTGGTATAAAGATTGCTTCCAGGTCTGAAAAGTGAAGCCAGCACAGAAGTGTCTTAAACCTGCATCCTTCTTAACGGCCACTGTGGGACACTGCTCATGGTTGCAGAAGACCTCCTGCGAGAAAACCTCCTTCAACCCTGAACTAAGTAACCACTTTCTTAATAGTCATTCATTCCAGGTCATTTTAAATAAAACATTGTCCATTTTGGTCATTCTGAGAGACAGAAAGGAGGATTACCCTGGACATGCTCACTGGCTAACAACTTGTGAGGAAGCAATTTCACAGTCAGAGCCACCCCTCTCTTGTCACATCTGGGTTTAAAGCACAAAGACGCCAAAAGCAAAAATGCTCAGCTTGAGGCTGCATAACAGGACTTCACAAACCAGCAGAAGATGTCATGACGGCTACATCTGTTGTAACTTTTATACTGTCTGTGGTTCTCCCTCAGCTCTGAGCCTTTCTATCCATAAAAAAAAATACTAAGCAGTTTGCCAGAGTTAAAGGTGGGGTGGGCGAGTACGAATCAGGAGGAGCTCTGTAACCTGACCCCCTCCCTCCACAGGCAAACGGACACAGAACAGCAATTGCATTCTCCCAAAGAGTCTCTTCAGAGGTGGAAAATTTCTTTTCACCCCAAAATCTCCGGAAGCTTGGACTGTTTGTCACAAGCCATCACAACTGAAGCTCTTAGCTCGAAGCCCGCTGATGCCAAGGAAAGACTTCAGAGTGCCTTTCTCTCTCTCCAGTCTCTTTGAGTTGAAAGGATGACACTCTGCTTTTGGATTAGTTTGTGATTAAATCTGGCTGGCAGGAAATTATTCTACAGGTCTTTCTGCTGTTCTAAATTAAAACCGGATTAATTTTAATTATCTTGATAATTTGTCTCAATTAAGAATCATTTTGCAAATGCATGAGAAGTACAGATGCTTGAGTAAACCTTTTTTCTGAATGGCTGAAATTTTAAGGGAAAGAGATAATCCTCCATCCTGCTAAAATGTGCTTGTATGCACGTGAAACCAGTCTGTGTCTGTCCTCATCTATTATAAGATTTTTTTATTTTTTTTTGCAAATGGATGATAAGTCCGCATTTTCAATGCTGTACAGTAATGTTCCATTTAAATGCCATCACTTACAGAATTATGTAAAATATACAAATTTTCTTCTGCTGTAAAAATGGTGAAAAAAAGTATTCCCAATGATACCCTAACAGAGAGAATGAGTGTGAGCATGAAAACATATCTGCATAATGCTGCTTTTGTCCATCATTTCACTGGGCGTGATTTCCCAAACAGTAGTTTATTTAGACTTTCAGCAAAGCAATCCAGCAAATTCATCCAAAGTTTGTTTAACTACTAAAAAAAATCAACAATTTCATCAAATAGTCACCTTGTCAGGTATCATGGATATGACAGTCATCTTCAAGATGACTTTTTTATCCCGTTTTAGGTGTTACGATTATGTGAGTCTGCCCTGGACTTTCAAACTGAATTTTGTGCCACAGAAAAGCATTTGATAGGTCGTTAAGAACCTTATACGATATTACTGCAAAAAATCTGTTACTGTTTTAACACATATTATAAAGGCCAATTAGGGACACACAATAACGACTGACTACTTAAACAAGTTATTGTTTTTATTGTGCAGTTTGACAATAAAGTCAAAATACTTTAAGCCAAACTACTGCATAGCTGCCAAAGTGATTTGTGTAGAGGAATCAACTTGTGTGTACCCAGGAAGTGATACTCCTGAGATCTGAAATACCTTTGTGAGTATCCTGCACCCACACACGTGCCAATAACCTGGCATGCTTTTCAACAACAGTAGAAACTGGAGCTCACAGAGAAAAATTACACGCATCTGTGGAAGAACATGATAACTGGACACAGACGAGCCCAGCCCAGGTTTGAATCCAGAACCCTTTTTGCTGTGAGGCAGCAGCATCCACCACTGTGACACCATGCTTACTCAGTTTACCTCAAAGTCATTTTTCGGCAGACTTTTACACCAGACGCAACCCCAGAAGGGATCTGTGCCTCCTCGTCGTGACACCGGGCATGCTCTTACCACTACCTAAAAAAAAATCAGTTTTACTAAGAAGGATAATTCTGTTCCAGTGCGTACGGCTGATAAAGATCGGATGCTTCCGTTACACCTGCATGCAGTGCAGAGACAGAAACAATAAGACCGATGGAGTTATGTGAATGTTATTGTGGCGCATGCATTCGAGCGATAGTCCTCGCAGCACTGCCATCGAAGGTTGCATTATTGATTTTAGCAACTCCTCACTTTGTTTTAACTTTAGTCTCAAAATGCTAAATTAAAATAGAAGCTAATAATTTTTTTGGCATCATGTGACTCCTCCGTACGCTAGCACAAAAACATACTTTATTTAAATCGTTATGCCACGAGCAAGGGGACATTTAATTTCCCCAGAACATGGAGACAGCAGAAAACAGAAAAATAATTGAGGGAACATGAAAGAAAATATTAGAGAAAACGAATCCATAATTTCCCTAATACCAGAGCAGAAATCCCTGGTGGCTGTGTTGATTACAGCCTACTGAAAAGACTCATTAAACCTGAGTGAGGTTCTGCTTGACAGTGTGTGTGTTTTGATAGGTGTGCTGTTTACTGCCATCATAAAGGTCTGATTGAGTTTTACAAAGGCATGTAATCATATACCACAGGGGCCTGAATCAAAGCACACCTGGAATAGATGGAAGGCTTTCACACACATGCATACGTCCTATAAACTCCATTATTGCCCATTCATCATCGTGCCAGCACCATTGTGTTCAGTACACAGCTGTAATTGCTAGGTGCAGTCAGGAGAGTGAGTGCTAATGGGGAGTGTGTGGCTGCACTATCACTGAAACACTTTGTGGAGATACATTTTGCGTGTGCTTGTATGAATTGGCCTTAAGTTTTGTGTGTTCTGCTTGTATTCAAGAGGTGGACCAAAGAGGGCCCTCGAACCGTAAAATAATCAGCTGGAATAATCTGTCATCATGACAGAGGAAAACTTTATTTATGATTTTTTTTTTTTTTTTGCATACAAAGTTCTTATTTTTGTTCGTAATTTGTCTTTTTATAGTGGATGAAAAATATTTTACTTTCCTCCCTGTTGTGCAAAAAATAGTTAAGTGTCAATTTAGCAGTTGTCTCTACACCTTTCTAAGTCTAGATGTCGTGGTCTAGACTTAGAAAGTCTAGCGTTCTGGGTTTTTGTAATGGATTTTGATTATGCAACCTATGGAGACACACTGTCCACCAAAGAAAGCCTGCAGTGCATCACCTGAGGGTCTTGACACAGTGCACAGCTAAACATGCAGACGACGGTCTATTATCTCTTCACGGCACCTGTCAGTGGGTGAGAGCAGGTGAACATTTTGTCCTCCAAAGTTGATGTATTAGAAGCAGGAAAATTGGGCGAGTATAAGGATTTGTTTGACAAGGTCCAAATTGTGATGGCTAGATGACTGGGTCAGAGCATCTCCAAAACCCGTGGAGTGTTCCCAGTGTGCAGTGCTCAGTATCTATCAAACGCTGCATGAACCAGAAGCAAAACAGCAAGAATTGTTCTGATTCATTTTAAAGTCTGAAAGAAGACAAGCAGCTCATACATGTCCAGATCAGGTCATGTTGCAGGACAGGCCAGAACACCCGGATCTGAAGTAGATCCTAAACTTATCTTACAACATTCCCTGGAGCGCTAATAGCGCCTCTAAAAGATCATGTAATTATGCTCCAATAACATTCTCCATAATCTGCTTTTTTTTTTTCACTTTCACAGTTTCCTAAAATTCAGCTTAACTTGTGACTCTTTTTGTGGAGGCCACTAAACTTTCAAAAGTGTGGTCGACTAGAAGGAATCCATGCGGAGCCATGCGCAGAACTAGAACATAAAAAATCAGAAACAAGTGAGCCGGTACTGTGGGTCATAAGGCAAATTATACAATGACAACAACAATAAAATGAAACAAAAGTCCCATTTTAATATATTGGTGCCTGCATGTGTGTATGTGTGAATGCACTGTGGTAATTACTGACTGCTTTAATACATTTATACACATAGACACACACACACACACACACACACACACACACACCAGCATGGCATTTTCATTTTGTTTAAAACCATTGTTCCTCTGCCAGTCTGAATAGACTGACTGGAGGCTTTAGAAATATGAAGTGAGCCACTGAGGAGAACTGGCTGCCTGGCAGGCAGGGTGAACGAGAGGCCAGAACAGGATGTGGTGTCCTTATTGTCCCTACAACTTTAGATTTGCAGGCACACGGAGCGAAGGACTGCACAGTGCAATTGCATGTTGCTTTATAATGAGTCAATGGATAAACTTTCTAAGATTAATCTCTCCAGAATTATGTGATCGTGTAAAGCTGTAGTGGCAAAAATGCAACTGTTAAAGCCTGTTTTGTGGCTCTTTCTCAAAGTTTTAGCTCTGGATTACCAAAGCCCCGTGTCAAATGTTCCCATCCACATTAAGTTTGGTGAAATCAAGCAGGCAGGTTCAACACAGGCAGTGAGAGTCCAAAAATAATAATAACACCACCAACTTAGCAACTTCAGAGAGCATCTGACTGTTAGGAACATTTTGCGTAACGCGTCAGTTCATTTGAAACTTTTCACGTTTCACTTACATTACGCCCTTTCCATATTGTTAAATACCTACTGAGTGCAAAAGAAGTGGAGCCTTAAGGGACACGTGTTCTTTTCAACCTTAAAACACGTCATCTAGACCTGTCACAACTGGGAATTTGCTCTGTGTTGGTCATCCGTGGAAGGGCTTGGCTGATTTTGTGAGGAGTTACACTGAAGGAGAGTTGATGATCTACACCAACACCCACCTTTTGTTTACTTTTAGTCAGGTAATCTGGGATTCACTGAAAATCTGCTGTTACTGATAAATGAAGCAGATCTGACTATCTTGCTTCCTTCCAGCCCACCAACATCAGCTACAATCTTGTTGCCAGCTTGTGAGCAGTATACCCTGCAATGTGAGTAAATTCTCTTGTGTGTTTATTCATGGTTGGTCAATTAGTCCACAGTTTTCTCTATTTTTTGTTTGTTTGTTTGTTTGTTTGTGTTATTGACGTGAATCAATATTGCTCTGAGGACTTACAGCGTATAGAAATTTGTTGTTGTTAACATTAGGACTACTGAATCATGCAGGTTAACTTTTTAATTCGCATGGGAGGAACAAGTGCAGAGTGACAAAAATATTGTGTCTGTGCACAGTGTACCACCTAGCAGACATGCCCCCAGCACGCCAGAGCAAAGAATTTTAAAACTTCATTTCATATACTAGCTGATATATAATTTTTTAATCTTTCGAATATGGCTGAGTGGTCGATAATGTAGCTTTCATGTGACAAATTCAGAAAACATTTATTTTGCGATTTACACAGCCTTGGTAACATGCGAAAACAAACTGAAATGTGGTGATCTGTGATAAAGCCTCACACAGAAGGTTAAAAACAGACTAGACGCACAATCATTCTTTTCACTAAGGTGTGCCCATACATTTAAGAATACTGCAAACACAAAAGAACACAGACAGTAGCTCACTTAACAAAGGAGAAGACATAAAATGAACAACTATTTAAAGGTATGGACACACTGGGCCGTTTAACCAACAGATATGTGCAAATATGAGGCCCTTAATCTAAGACGAGCACACACACCGGGACTTTTAATAAAGGTATGGACGAGGCTATTCATTAAAGATATGGGCACACTGGGTCTTGTTATTCAAAAGGTGCTGATGCCTGCTGGCTGCTGCAATGTAAACACCACAAATACATTCCAGGCTCTTTGTCAAAGGTGTTGTGGGCTTGTGGGGTAAGCCAGCAAGCCCATCCTTCAGGCCTGTCTCCAGGGTGAGGACCCATTTTAGATGTTATAGGCAAGGTAGCTGGTTTCTTGGAATTTTTTTATAGTCTTTCAAATTGCGCTTGGAGTGACCCCATACCCAAGACCAATTATCCTTGGGACACCCTACCCTGGACAAGTTGCCCCCAGCAACATAGCTCCAGGGATCAGGCAATCAAACACTTCCATTGTGGTGATTTAGGGAGGGTCTTCACTGAGGCCCCGTTTACACGAGAACACTCTCAGTGGAAACTGTGTTGTTTTACAGTTTTTCAAAAGTAACGCCTTCAGATGCAAATGTTTCAAAAACTATCTGCATTTACATGGAAACGCAAGACGCTGAAAACGCTGAAGTTCCCAGTGCCAGGATATAGGAGTCACAATCATAGTGTGCATGTGCCTCTACTCATTTTTCACTTTTATTCACGCTGTTCTCGTATAAATGGGAGCCCGAAACACATCACAACTTTGCAGAAATTGATGGGATTTAGGTACCTCCAAGTCCCATATCTTGCTCAGTGATCGCTGACAGGGAAACTGCTGTGGTAATATGGATACTCTGGTTATATGTATACTAGCCAGTCGTGATAAAGGGAGAGGTATGAATTTGGGTAGTGACTGAAAAAATAAGGTTTGGGTGTCTGGGCAGGAGCTGAAAGTAGAGCTCCTTCCTCCGTATCAAAAGAGGCCAGAGATGGTGGTTCAGGCATCTGACCAGGATCCCTTCGTAGGTGAGGTGTTTTGGGGATGCCCAGCTGGAGCAGACTCTGGACATGCTGGAAAGTTGATGTTGCTTGTATGGCTTGTGTTGGTATTCCCATGGAAGAGCTGGAAGAGGTGGCTGAGGAGAAGGAGGTCTGAACATCTCTATAGACCACTGGCCCCACGGTCCCTATTTAAGCATCTGACATGTACATACCACATATACATAATAAATGTCATACCTCCTCAATAAATACCAGTGTTACTTCCTGCTTCACTATGCCTCACTGAGAATCTCTCATTCAACCAAACCTGGAATCTCCATTCCAACAAGGCATTACATCAAACTATGAAGATCACTGGGTGGAAAAAGAAGAAAACAACCCCATTAGTGACGGGCAATTAGAGTCTTACAGTCCAACTGACACCTCAGTTTGCTGCTGTCACCAGAGTCACATAAACAGAAAAACATTGTAATCTTGCACACCAGTCTGAACTAATGGTAATTTATTATAATAATTTTAATTATTTAAGTTCAACAACTGAATATGGTATATCTTTAGGAATTATTTTTTATTCAAATGCTGAATACATGCTTCCATACTTTTATGCAAGGGCCGACTAGCTGTTTATGCCAATGTATTATTTTTCCACATTAATTAGGAGCTTACGTGGCTCACCTTAATGTTTAATGACTTCTTAATCAAATCCATTGTGTCTAAATCAAATCTATTCAATCAGCAGACACAAAAAAGATGCAAAAAGTGGAGTAAATACAATTGAAAGGCACTGAAACAAATTGAATAGGTTGAAGCAGAGCATCAAGAATGCACTCTGATTTCATTTGTGTTTGTATTTTTGATGTAAGCATGTGTGTGGGTTTTTTCTTTCAATATTTTTTCTTAAATAAAATACATTAATATGATACACTAAGCAATTTATAAAAGTTGGAACCTATTCTATAAAACTCAACAGACTATAAGATTGATATGTAAATATGCACAGTACATTGTGAAGACCAATTAAATGCCAAGGAGCAGTGCATGACCTCATGTTTAATGCATAGCCATAAAAATGACACAGTATAGGAATTTAGGAGCTGTACTTGTCTCTCCTAAAAGAAGAGCAGCAGTATATCTATCTGTCTATGAAGGAGTGTGAAACCAGTGGGGAGATGATGAGTTGGTTGTCATATTTGGTAGATCAGGAGCAGTTAATGATCAAGTCAGTGTTGTGGATAAAATAAGGGGGGGGGAGCCATAGCAATGGTTTCAAACTTGTTGCTCAAAGTTGGCCTATTCTGCTCATACTTTTATTTTTGGAATCATCTAGTGTCGCTTCAAAATAAATCTTGGTGGAGTCTCTCAGTTCATCCCCTGTCTGAAACAAGCTGTTTTAGCTCCTCCCCCTTTAAAGACACCCTCCTTCTTCTGATCAGTTGCGCCTTGAAACAGAAGGTATGAGCAGCAGATGGGTGGTGTTTCTGTGCTCACAGCCAGAGTTGTGTGCCTGAGATGAACATTAGGGACATACCGTAGATGCAGAGCCAAGAGTGGAACAAAACAGGGATAATGCATCAAATGAACCAATATATCAGCTGAATATTAGTATTGGCCAATGTCAGCTTTGTTGACTGGTAACAACGTATCGATGTGACAATATGGGTGGCACGAATGTCAGTGATATATATTTATTTGTTATGTCACACTGATTTTGCACAGGCTAAATATTTACAGTGTAATGAAGAGGTTGGAAACCATAAAAATATTCAGGTACTTGTTATATTGAAGAGTCATTTGTTTTCCTGAATCACAAGAAGACACAGAAGAAGCTGCTTTCAGCTGCTCCTTTGTTCACAAAATAAATATATAAGTGAATGTTTACGTGCAGTCTGAGGCCTGAGCTTTTGGTCCAAAGGGATTATTGTACCTAAACCGACCTCATTATTTGAAATTCTGGACATAATTAACATAAACATCCACCACTGGAAAAGAATATCTATGACAGAAAAGAAGGAAGATGGGAAAGCTGTTTTTCTGCAAGGCCATCAGATCATGTAATAAAAGAAAGTGTCGTGGAAATTTCCATTGTTTTCTTACCTGCCTGTCCATCTGTCTACCTGTGTTTCTGTTTGTAGGTATGCAGGGTGCTGAGCATACGCTCGAGGAGCAGTACACACACACACACACACACACGCACATGCACACACACACACATACACAGTTGCCGTTTTGGGAAGGTCAGTCTGACTGTGAGGTTGGACGTTGGACGGTAGCTGGCAGGTGTCACACAGCACCAGGTAACACACCTTGTTTTTTTTTACTCTGTCATGCCTTGACAGAATCGCCTCATGGAAACAAAGATGCAGACAGACGCACATGTATAAAAAACACACAAACGCGGGGAAACTGACAGACAGGTATACACAGAGCACAACAAATTTTGGCGGCTTGTCTGCTTGTGTGTTTGGCGTATTTACAAAAGGCCGCTCCATTAAAAATAAATCATTAAAGGAACTTCAAAAGGTTTGTCATTCTGGTTTAGGCTAATGAGAGCAAGAGATTTGGCATTTCGTTGTCAGGATCAGGGACTTTAATATATAAATATAAACAACTCTGGATTATTCTAGCATTATGTCAAATACATAAACACTCTTAGCACTGTGTCAAAACACTAAATATTCTTAAAATTACATTAAACACTAACTTTAGCATGTGAGCGCCTCTTAATGTCAAAACATTTTTCAGAGCTTTAATTTTTCAAAACATGTTTCCTTCCTGCACTGTGAAAACATCTTTCTTCATTTTGACCTCATTTAAAAGTACGGCAATTAGTCCAACATCAAAACCTGGTTAATCCATTTTTTAAGCGTCCCATCCACTGCATCAAAATAAAATCGCTGTTTTGTTTGTACTGTCAGCGCTGCAGCACATGTGACTAATTAAAGAGAATTCCCCGACACTGATCACAAAGACAGAGAGACCATAACAATAAGTTTCTTTCTCAAAACATATACAACCAATCATGTGGAGTGATGCAAAGGTAAATACAGTTTCTTACTTGCTTTTGAAATTGCTTATTTTCTTGTCCGTCAAATGTCCTGTTTGCTGACAGGATGCTGACACAGTAAACTCATGCTGCATAAGGAGAGGAAACTTCACTATATGCGAAATTATTTCCCACAAAAGAATGAAAACAAGGAAGCTGTTTTTCTACCAGGCCATCAGAGAAAAAAAATAAAGCTTATTTTCTCCATATCATACACAAAATAATTCAGCACAGTTATATGTTGATTATGCATTATAACAGTTTTCACAAATTTTTTAAACTTTGCAATATTTCCTGAAGTTCAATGGCTGAATACACTGCGGCTGCTTCCTTTTGTTTGGCCTGACTTACAGTCAAGCCAAGAAAAAATTCAATTCAATTCAATGTTATTTATATAGCGCCAATCACAACAAACAGTCACCTCAAGGCGCTTTATATTGTAAGGTAAAGACCCTACAATAATTACAGAGAAACCCCAACAGCCAAAACGACCCCCTTTGAGCAGCCACTTGGCGACAGTGGGAAGGAAAAACTCCCCTTCAACAGGAAGAAACCTCCGGCAGAACCAGGCTCAGGGAGGGGCAGTCATCTCATGGTAGATCAGTGCCTGTGGTTTCAGCCACGGTGGAATTTGCTTGGGGACTGGGGAAATTCCCCTCCTCTGGTCATGCCCCTGACTCTGCTAAATAATTTTTTTCTAAAAGAAGGCAACAACACTCTGCAGGAAACCATAAAACAATCCATTATCACAGCAAACTATTTCTGATACGTAGGAATCTACCATAGTGGAATATTAATGAATTCTTACTTTAAACTGGCAGCATTTTTTGCTGTGGCATTTTAATATGTAATATTAAATACTGAAGTTAAATGGCCTCGCCAGCCAAATAGTGCTAAGAGGAAATTGGATTTAATTCTGGCATCTTAACCTCCATTAATAAATATCAAGTGTCTGTGTCAGTGCAATGCATCCTTACAGTTTATGGATGCATGCTATTGTTAGCTTCTAACTTCACCCTCCCAGTTAATGGCAGTATAATGCGTAAGGCTAAAGTGAGTGGTTAGAAACCAGCGTTCACAAACAAAAGAGGGGAACACCTGATTAGTTGCTAGCAAGTGGTCAATGCCATTTTTCATTGTGGGACTCCTAGGTGTCCTTCATCCAAATGCCTCATTTCAGTGTCTCAGTTGTTTGTATTGTCTGGTTTAAAACATAAATAAAGAGGATATTTTGTCTCCTTCTAACTTAGACAACCTTTTGAGCCACAACCAAAGACCACACAGCATAAATTGGAAGAATGACTGATGACTGACAGCAGCAAATGCAGTCTGTCAAGAGGTGCTGGGCAGTGAAGGCTAAAGAAATATTATATATATATAAATATATATATATATATATATAAATATATATATATATATATATATATATATATATATATATATATATATATATATATATATATATATACATGAATGAATGAATGAATACTAACCTGACAAAATATTAAATAAAGGATGGGAGCAGAAAAGTCTGAGCTTGAAACCTGACATTCTAGTACTTGGACACAGAAATAACAACACAAAACACTTTATTTACGTCTTTATGTACAGCAGTGTTTTCTGCAGGAACACTGTGTGTAAATTTATAATTATTTTGTTAATGTATTCATGGTATTTCCACAAGACTGTGTATGCCTCCTGTATCTGTTCCCTTGGCTCACTCTGCCTGCATATGTGAAGTGTATGTTCAGATGTGTGTTTGATTAATGAGTGCCCTTGAATGAGAGGAAGGCCTTCAGGGGAATGTGGAGAATAATTGGAAACTTGAAAGATTACATTTATGCTGGTTAAATGAACACAGGGAGTGATTTGTAATTTACAAATTAAGTATCTGGAACGGTCACAGTAAACACTGACTCCATGCGTCCTGTTAGACTACCTACACTGCACAGAAGCAACAAATTTGAAGTTTGATTTAAAGCCAACACAGCCTGCATATCAGATCAATTTTCAGACTGCTTCCTCCACCAGCACCAAATGTCAATGTCAGCTTTGAACTCAGCAATGAAGAGTTTTCAAAAATGCTTCCTGCTCAACACCTCACAGTTGATATCAAAAAGAAAGACTTGGACACCAAGAGAGCGCAAAGAGAGAAGGGTGGAGAAGAACAAAGAGTGGAGAAGTGAATGGAAGAGAACGATGTGGACAGATAAAAGAAGAGGAAGGCAAGATAAAAATAGTGGTTTGTGCAGAGAGCTGTCAGCTATGGAAGCGGGGTGAATTCAGCTGGATGCTTCAGTCCAGGTGCTGTTACTGGCCTTGAGCAAACAGCATGCACCTCCCTCTCACTCCACTTGTGTGTTTGTGCTGACTGATAGGAAACGCTCTCACTTAAACAACAATGAGGAAACCCGGAGGGGAAACCTTTCCACTGATGGATTAACACAATTGACATGCTCACACTACACCACACACACACTGAATACAAGAGAACAGGTGCAGAGAGCAAAGTGAAGTGCGCGCGCACACACACACACACACACACACTTGCACAGACACTCCTTGAATTGGACTGAGGTCAGCTGGCCTGTCAAGTTCCTCCACAACAAACCAGCACTTTGTGCACAGGGACACTGGTGTGCTGAAAAGGGCTAAAAACCTTGACACAAAAAGAACTAAAATGTCATTGTATGATGGTCCTAAAAGGGACTAGTCCAAACCAGGAACCACTGAAGTAAATGAAAAGTACACAGAAGATCGGAGTATTATTAGAAGCCATAGCATACATTTTCATTGCTATGTAGATGACACCCAGCTTTATCTATCCATGAAACTAGTTAAACTGCAGGAATGTCTTAAAGACATTAAGGCCTGGATGACCTCTAATTTCCTGCTTCTAAATTCAGATCAAACTGAAGTTCTTGTACTCGGCCCCACAAATCTTAGAAACATGGTGTCAAACCAGATACTTACTCTGGATGGCATTACTTTGGCCTCCAGTAACACTGTGAGGAATCTTGGAGTAATTTGTCCTTCAATGCACATATTAGACAAATATGTAGCGCTGCTTTTTTGCATTTGTGCAATATTTCTAAAATTAGAAACATCCTTTCTCAGACTGATGCTGAAAAGCTAATCCGTGCATTTATTACTTCTAGGCTGGACTATTGTAATTCATTATTATCAGGCTGTCCTAAAAGCTCCCTGAAAAGCCTTCAGCTGATCCAAAATGCTGCAGCTAGAGTACTGACAGGGACTAGAAAGAGAGAGCAGATTTCTCCCATATTGGCTTCTCTTCATTGGCTCCCTGTTAAATCCAGAATGGAATTCATAATCTTCTCCTCACATACAAGGTCTTGAATAATCAGGCCCCATCTTATCTTTGGCACAAAATATTTTTTGCCCAAAACTTTGCAAGACTAAATCCAAATAGAGTCAGCTTTTGCTGCACTGGATGCACGATGGAGCAGTGACATTAAATTAAGCCTGTTTAAAGGCTGACTCTATAGGGCAGAGCTGACAGCTGAAAGTCACCGCAAACCTATAAAAAAGCCCACTCATGTAAAAATATCATTATTAATAACACTAACTTAATATGCTGTGAAACTGGCAGAATCTTTAAAAAAAAATCTGATACATTTTTTTTAATATATTGAAAAAAAATTTACTATGCACCTTTAAAGTGTTTCCTGTTTCGGATTTTAACCTCACATTATTTTGTACAGACACACAAGAGAAAATCATTGTATAGAAACACCAGCAAGATAGATCACTTTGTCCACTCTCAGAAAGTGGACTTTTCCCAGCCTTAAGGGCTTTGATGGTTTCTGGCCTCTCTGGGCTTGTTTGATGGCAAACTCTTCAGAACTGTTGGCTTGCCGTCTCAAACCTCAGTGGCGTACTCTTTGATGATTCTGACGCTGGAGAATTTTCCTCTCGCAGTGAGGTTCTTTATAGTTTTTTTTTTTCCTCTAACGCCTTCTCCTATCTCAGACTGGGGCAGGTTGCAGCTGAGTTGTGCAACTCAAAGAGTATTTTTGAGTCTTGACAGTCTCCGCTTTTTTTCCCCTTCATTACCGCGTGCTGTGCTGGGATCTCCAAGTCTTACAATGCCATCAAGAGAACTTTTGCAAAATAGGAAACGATGATTTGTCAGCCACAACAGGCGTGCTGGAAAAAGCTGTCCATTCATAAAAGATGCAGTGTCGAAATATGCGAGTGAACCTGAAGTAAAGAGAGGGAGCTGCGAGACGTTTCTCTGTAGAGACACCCCACTCTGTCGCTGTTCACTTATGTAACATACACAAGATTTGCAGGAAGTGAATCGGCAGAAAAGAAAACAAGAAACAAGAAAAGAAGACGGATGGAACTAAACAACAAAAAAAGAGAACTATGAGTAAACTCTGTTGCCTGTTTACAAGGCTGCTGTTATTGTGGCACTTTGGGCAGTAAGGAGTGTCATTCAGCCGGAAGCACAGAATTGAAATCTCAGTGACAAACACAGCTGCTCTTCAGCGAGACCCAGCACAACTCAGGGACAAGCATGAGAGCACCTCAATCAGTCACTTAGAGGTAAGGCCTAATTTCAGTGAGAATTTGCAGCTTATATACAAGAAACACAGCAAATGAGGTGCAAACAGGCTTAGTAAAGATCTTCTACCAGCACTGTCATCCAGAATCCCCTAAATGGATTGCTCTGTGAGGCTGTCAGACTGAAAAAATCTCATTGGCTTCATGAATTTGGGGAGGTGAACAGAACAGGCTCGTTTTAAACAATTGGCTAAGAAGCTCTTCTACACACAGTGTGACAACTTTATACGTAAGTCAATTAATGCAGTATAAGAAATGTGTGTGGTTATGCACTCTTTAACTGGAAAAAAACATATCCTCTTATACTGCAAAAAAAATCAAATCAATCAATAAATAGATAAAATCAGGAAGATGCAATTTATCAAGGCCTAATTTTAATACATGCAAAACTGCATTTTTATCTTTTGGGAGTCAGCTGATAGAAGATCTAAACTTTTTGTTCTTTCAGCATTACTCTGGCAGCTTTCCCTCAATGCCTGCAGTTATTCCAAAGCACGGCTTTCTGATTTATTTGTTCTCGGGGCATAGGGAGTGCTCTTTCTTCTGCACACCTTTCCTGAATTTAGGGCTGAATCCCCACAGGCTGTAGCCTTTATGTTCAGCAGCTTAACTCTGACCAAGCTGTGGGAGGGAAGCGATAACACCCAATTTCCCTACAGGTAGTAATACGGGATCAGAGAAGACAGAAAACAAGAACCCAGCTGGAACTTTGGTAGACTGTCTGGAGCTTTAAAAATACTTGTTGGTAAAATGTGTGAATAAATGTGAGGACGACTTCATTTGGCTTCTATCAGCTTAAGGGAAAACTAACAGGGGAAATATGCAGTTTTAGTGTCTTGGAAAACATGTTCCACAATAAATTTCCAGGAAGCGTCTACGCAGGACTTTTACACCATCAGCAGCACCACACTGAGTATCACTAACCGTAAACACTGCTGACAGGGCAATACCAACACAACACAGCACACTGTTTCTCAGGACGTGCAGAAATGATCGATATGACTGATTCAATATAACCTCTACTCATTGTTTCAGTCTACCATCATTATGGTTTATTGTTTAGTTCAATTCATTAAACTAAATCCACTTCACACTCCCTCTTCTGTCCACATATCTATGTTGGCTACATCAAATATATTAAGCATTATGGCAATTTATTGTTCTGATATTAAGAACATTGTCTAAAATTAGAGTCAGATAAAACTGAAATATGTTTTAAGACACTTCTTATTGGTCCAGATAAACTGCTTCCTGTCAACACATCTTTCCAGGTTCTTTAGTAGTCATTAATTAATCAGCTGCCAGGAGCCTCAATAGCAACATCACCTGCTACTACCACCTGTGAAATATTGCTGGGTTAGTGCTAGGTTACATAACGTAGCACTCCTCGAAATATGTAAACTCATATGTAAACTTTGGTACATCTCGTCAAATCTGCTTCGCCGTGAGATTTCCAGCTCCAAAACACCTGCACAACAACTGTGATAAGAATATGTTTAGCAATGTAGAGCAAAACCAATCACCGCTGCTCGATATCTTCATTTCCATCTCTGCAGACGGCGTTTTTTTTTTAACAGATGAATGTGCTGTGGAGGCACAGAACACTGTGAGCAATGCAGGAAACACATCTTGATAATAAAAAGCCTGATTGTTCTACTGCTCAGCCAAGAGTTGTGAAATCCAAACCCAGAGAATACAATAAGAGCTCTAATAACAGTCTTCACAAATTTATCGCCTCCATTTCGTTTATTAAATCCTCCTTTATTTTCGTACCGCTTCTCTCCTGCTCTCTCCTCAATTCATTCATTTATTCATCCCCTGTGGTTTCTGTTCTAAGCCACTGGAGATGATGGTTTTGTGTGTGCTTTAGTGCTGGTCCCCCATTAGCAGCAAACTAAAATCCGCCTCTGTGACTGAGATGCTTTTGTTCAGCATGCGTGCTCATCACTATTGTTCAGTGTTGGGGCTCCTATCTGCAACCCAAAACTCTCTAATGTTTAATAGCAAAAAGCCATCTTTAATGTGGCTACATGATGTGGGGAAAGAACAGATCCGAATGGATTCAAAATGACGAGAAGTGAGACCAAAGAACAAATGAATCCAAACACACACAGAATGACACACAGAGATGTGAGACAGTGGGATTCACAGCTATTCCTGGAGCAAACCTGTTATTGCTCCAAAGCTCTGGAAATGAGATGAAAACATGTGAAAATCCGCTCTAATCAACGTGGTTAGAAGTGAAAAAAGATACAGAAACTTGTCCAACTCTTATAAGCATGTGCAAAAACTGCTTTTTCTTTACTGTTTGTGTGTAACATGACGTTAAAGGGTACATACAGCCATCCAGTAATGCACTAAGCTACTACTGCAGAATCAGCAGACCGAGCTGGCTGTTGGTGTAAACACTTACTGCCGGGATGTTAAACTTTCAGTATTAAACCATGCGATTTGATTTTACTTATACTTGTAAAACTATGTCAGTGGAATGTAGCTGAGTGGGCACGGGGACCATTTTTCAGAAGGACAGCGCTGCTAACATCGGATCTGTCGTGCAGACTGAGCACCGTCATTATCAGCGTGGTGATGATGCTTCATCCAGTCTACGAACCCATCCACCAGCCTGCTGACTTACACTCAGAGTTTCAGTTAACATCTGTTTACAAATTATAAGCTCAGTTTGTGTCAGAGCATTGCTGATCTTTTCAATACGGCCAAATGCAGTCCCTCTTGTTGCTCTCCATACACCTGCATGCAACCAAAGCCTGTTCAAATCAAACCGGTCCCTTCTTCTTTCAGCTGCTCCCTTCAGGGATTGCCATCTGTCTCCTTCTCGCCGTATCCCTAGCATCCTCTTCCATCACACCAACCCTCTGCATGTCCTCCTTCACTACATCCATGAATCTTCTCTGTGGTCTCTTTTTCCTCCTTTGTCCAATATATCCACTATTCCTCCTCTGCACATGTCCAAACCATCTGAACCTTGCCTTTCTAACTTTGTCTCCAAAATGCTCGACCTGAGCTGTCCCTCTCATATACTCATTTCTAATGCTGTCCCTCTTGGTCATTTCCAATGAAATTCTTACCGTCTTTAACCCCTCCTGTCCCTTTGTCAGTGTCACTGTCTCCACTCAACCACCTTCACTACTTGTGCTCCTTCGTTGTTACACCTGTTTCCCTCTCATGTGAATGAGGGGGGAGTGAGCTGTATCTGTCTTGCTTCTATGGACTATCCTGCACCACCTATCCTGCACCACCCTCAAATATTTTACTCCCTTATGCAGTTCCACAATTCCTCACTTGGAGTCCTATCATGCTTTACCTCAAATCCACAGAGTACAACTCCTTCTGAACTTCTCTACACTTCTCCATCAACGCTCCCAAAGCAAACCTCACATCTGTAGTGCTCTTTCTCAGCACGAAACCATACTGCTGCTCACTGATTGGCACCTCTCTTCTTAACCTTCTTGAACTTCAAAAGCTCTTTCCCACATCTTCACGGTGTGGCTCATCAGCTTTATCCTTGTGTAGTTCCTACAGCTCTTGTTCTTTCAGTTTCAAAAATTAAAGCCTTGTTCTTGTAAATTAGCACCAGTACACTTCCCCTCCATTCTTCAGGCATCTTCTCACTCTCCAAGATTGTGTTACTGTCATCTGGACCAAATGCCTTTCCACTCTCCATCCTCTTACTACATATTTTCTTCCATCTGTCCTCTATCTCTCATTTTCTTCATTCAGGAGCTCCTGACAGTGTCAAATTTCTTCATTTCCCAGACCATCCCACTTTTTCTCTGGTAACCTCTTCCTTTGAATACGTTCCTGTACTTTCTCATTCCACCATCAAATCTCATTGTCTTCTGTCCAGATCATACACCAAACACCTTCTTGGCAGTTTCCCTCAGCACTTCAACTATACTTTCCCAGTCATCTTGTGTCACTCTTCCCAACTCCTCCCTGAATTCTGTGTGACATTCTTCCTTCTTCAAATTTCTAATCTTCTCACATTTAATCCTTGTCTCGGACTTCACTTGCGTCCTCTTCTTGATTTCCACAGTCATACAACAGACTGCCATCTGACACTGCCTAGCTAGATTCTCCCCTGACACCACCTGGTATTCTCCTGACTCTCTGAGATAGGACCTTCAGTGTAGGATATATGCAGATGCTGTGTGCATCTTCACTCTTATCCATCACCCTATTCTCCTCTCTATTCCTGAAATGTCTTTCCAACGGCCATTTCCATCCTTTTCGCAAAATTTACTATCATCTGCCCCTCCACATTTCTCTCCTTAAAGCCATACCTACCCAACACCTCTTCATTACCCCTGTTCCTTTTACCTACATGCCCACTGATGTCGGCTCTAATCACCACTCTCTCTCCTTGGGGACACTCTACCACTTCATCCAACTTCAGAATTTCTCCTTCCGTTCTGACATCCAGCTTGTGGGGCATTCACACCCAACATTATCCCTTTGATTTCCAGCTTCAAACTCATGATCCTGTCTGACACTCTTTGCCACCACAATACTCTTCCATCATTATTATCTGTACTCCATTTTGCTTATTATCTATACTGTGGTAGAACACACTGAATTGCTCCTGACCTTGCTTTCCTTCCACCTGGTCTCCTGCACACACACAATATATCTACCTTCCTTCACTCCTTCACATCAGCCAGCTCTCTCCCTTTACCGGTCATAGTCCCTGCATTTGAAGTCACCACTCTCACCTTCTCGACTCTTGTTCTTCCTTCTCATTCACTGCCTCCTAGCATGTCTTCCGCCCTTCCTCTTCCTTTGTCTTCGGCCAACAGTAGCACGTCTCCACCAACACCCTGCTGCTCAACAGCACCGGAGGTGGTTGTTGTTAACCCCACCGATCTAGTATGGAAATCTCATTCTCGATGATCCACATTTGATTTTGAAAAGATTTTATGCTGGATGGCTTTCTTGACACAGGCCTCCGCATTTATCTGGGCTCGGGACTGGCACTCGGAGCACACTGGCTTTGAACAAAGTGATGTCAAGTTTAACATAAGAGACACAACAATGGCGGAAAAGTGTTCTTTTAATTTTTGAAGCTTGCAGGAAATTTAAATAATGTCTAAGCTGTTGTGAAAGATCTTTAACAAAGGGAAGCTGCTCTGGGATGCAGCTGAAAAACCCATTCAGTCAGCAATGAGGAGGTTGACTTTGTGCTTTGAACTAAGCTACTGGCAGTCAAATTGTCATTTGTGGATATTGACTGAGTGTGCTGCTTCTCTCTGGGGAAGTAGACTCAGTCATTTTGCATCTAAATTTATTTACCAACTAAAAAGCAATTACATTTTTTAAAAAATGAGCCCTGTGATACATTGTATGTGGCAAAAGATGGTGACACACAATCCTTCCTAGAAGCTCAGGATTGTTTTCCTCTGCCAGATACAGACAAGCACACAGATGGGTAACAAATTAATGGAAAAAAAACAAAAAAACAAAAGCTATTTCAGTGCTTGGTGTTTTGACTATGGTGGTGAAGAACACTCTCAGTCCAAAGGTGCTCAGTTGGTTTGAGATGTTTGAGGACGTATCAGCGGAATCGCTTTGTACTGACTTGCGGCCCCACCCACCCACGTGGAATAGAGATGATCCCTTCGGACTCATTTACTGGTCGAGTACATTTAAGAAAGAAGGTCACATATTGTCCACACAGCTATTGTATGTGCATTTAACAGCAATTTCAGAATATGAATCACTTTATTCAATAACCAAACCACATTCATAACATAATAAACATTCTCTCAAAGTTTGTAAGTTTGTACAAGTTATTATTATGTCCTTTTAAAAGAAATGCTAAGCCAACAACTTATGAGGCGAGAAGCGTTTACACTCAAATTCAAAATCCCATAACTGCTATTAGCTTCTGGTGGACTCATCGAAACACTATTAGCAGCCATCCACTATAAGTTTTCATTGCCTATAAAACCATTTACTGCTGGAAAGCTGAGCTGATGGTCTGCGCTGCTTTATAGCTGCTGCTGCAGATGCTCACACTGTCCTCACCTCTGCTTTAAGAGGCAGCACACGTCCTTGATACGCTTGTCTTGTGCTGGCAGATGTGCCCTTGCTTAGTGTGAGCACAATATACAGTATAAGAGTACACAGGCACACAACACAGAGAGGATACCCACAGACCTGTACTCGTGGAGCTGTGGCCTTGCATGCAGCCTAGGTTTTTCTTTGTTTTTGCATTTGTGTTTCAGCAACTGAGCTGAGTTTGCTAATAAAGGGGTAAAAACCTGAAGAGTCCGTGTGCAGATTCATAGATGATAGAGCATGCAGGACACAGGGTAACTAGTCACTCCAAGCAATTAACTGGGCTATTCTCAGATGCACATGGACTTCACGCTCAGTAGCTGTCAGGTTAAAAAGAGTCGGATGTCCAATTGTGTCGAACATATGCATACTGAAATAATGCTCTGTGAGGCAATTTATAGGAAAGTTCAAGCTGCTGCACAGGCGTGAAAACGCTGCACATCATTAATATGCAGTGCCTACTCAAAATGAAGTCAAACGCACCATGACGAAGCACTCTGCCAACACTCGTTATATCACAAGCAAAATGTGAAGTGCAACGTTTGCAGGCCTCGAGATAGACAGACTCATAGGTTTAATGCTCTAAATCTGTTGTTTTACTCTCCCATAATCTAAAACACAAGTATCACAGGGTGTTATGTTCACACCCTGTAGACTCTACTTGGGCTGGCCACAGATCTTTCTGGCCCAGATAATAGCTCCATAACGGGTTTTGGGTTTGTGGATAAAATCCTATTTTTTGCTTGAGGACTTTAAATCATGATGCTTATACAGTATATGCTTCCTTTTACAAAACTAAAGAGGTCATTTTTATCTTCTTACAGGCAAAACGCTCAATCAATGCTCCCTATGCTAACAAATCCAAGATAAACAACAGCCTGTCGGTAAGTGCTAACATGACACACACACACACACACACACACACACACACACACACACACACACACACACACACACACAGACTCTGAGTGCAAAGAAGAACAACAACAACACGCCCATCACACAGTCTTTGTGCACTCTGTCTGTATGACTGCAAACACAAACACACAAATATTAGCAGCACATACACACGTAGCTGTCTTTTTCTTTTGCCTTTCTGTTTGTGTGTCAGACAGCAACAAAACCAGCAGACGCACAACAAAGTTCAGCAGTAACCCGCTAGCCTGTGGTGTGTGTGTGTGTGTGTGTGTGTGTAGGTTCAGAATGACAGACATTACGAGCGTGTGGGTGGTGTATGTGCTGCGTTTGTCCGTGTGTTAGCCTTGTTAAAGATCCATTTCAATTCTGGGAGATTCAATATTTATCAGATAGAGACGCAGGTGTCTGACTGCGGGAGCTGAAATTACCACAGAGGATGAACAAGAAATGGAAAGAGAGAGAGGGAGAGGACTTTGTGTACGGCCCGCATCAAGCTTCCGCTCAGACCTCTGATTATTCCTACGCTTAAGTAGGTTTTATATTGATTTTTTTCCCCCAAATCAAATCAAGTGGTGCATTTAAAAAGCAGTAGGCACAGTAAGGGCAGTCATATACTGGACCCGCACTGGAAGAAAACAGCTGAAACAAAGCAAACCTACCTGCTTCAGTATTTCTTCAAAAAGGTGAGCCAATCAGGACCAAGTCCGGTTGTGATGTGGCCACTCGATTTGATGAAGAACAGCCTGAAAAAAAGAAGAATTTTATTGGTTAGTGAATCGCTCTTTGGCTTATGAAAATGAGAATGTGCCAAGTTTTCAGGCTCGTGTTATCTACACAAGACAAACTCCAGTTAGAAATAAACTCCTTTTAAGGGAACACAAGATGGAAGAAGCTTATTTTTTCTATTTTTTTTAATACATATGGTTTCAGAAGATTTTTCTCGAACATACTGAGGCTGGACATGTTATACCAATAGAAGAAACTTTAACATTTTAAAAGTAGCCATAAGCAAAGGAAATGCCTCATTTTGACCAGTAAAGTTAAAAACAGTTACTATATCATCTTTTGGTTTTCACCATATAACGTTTCAAAACCAGGCAGACACTGTAATTGTGAGCCGGGAAAAATCTGGGACATTTAGTTTGTACATCAGCATGCTGAAACCATACAAAGCAAGGACACAAGCTGCCATAGAAGTTCAATTCCCTATAGGGACACATATGATTCAAATGTAGGTCGGAGTCCAGCAGTGTGAGGCTGTTTGTTTGAATCATTCACCAAATGGCAGATGTCATCCAAACACAGACAAAAAACAAACAACAACAACAAAAAAAGCATACACACATTAAATATTTAAAACAATACGATGATCTAATTTGACGCGGTTATGGGGACAAAAAGAACAGATGTGATGATGAAGAATACATTTCCTTGCAGAGAATCTGCAGGCGGATTAGCAAAAGCACTGGAACGTGTCCAGAGAGCGCCAAAGCAGATCTGTCTGTCTTTTTGTTTTGATGTAACATGTCTGCTTCCCAGTGACATCAGTCAAAGGCAGTCACACTATAAAAGCAGTTTTTTGAAGATTCGGGTTTGTTGATCTGAAACCTCTTGAGCAAAACCCTTACGCTGCAATGACGTGGAAACCCGGTCAAAACTGCAGTTCCCCTAACGGCCACTTGAGGTTGGCTCCAAAAACGAGTCAGTCCCCGCAGACTATAACCATCTTTACGGCATGTTTGCAGCTGTTACGTAACTGCTTTGGTCTCTGTAGTTCCCCCCTTTGTTAAAACTCTACAATGAGTGATTGACACTTATTTCTTGGTCATCAAGTTAAGCACGTAGCCACTTTGATTGGCAGTTGTAGCTGTTGCTGCTACCTGTCTGTAGGACTCACTTGTATTAATTTGTGCCACTAAGGTGAACCTATTTAAATGTGGTTGTGCTGCTTTGTGCCTTTTAGGCATGCAGTTCACAAACCAAGCTTGCTAGTGCAGTTTGATACCTTAATACTCCATCTTGTCCACATACAGTCTACTCTGGATTTAGAAAAAGAAAAAAAAATACTGGTGGTGACCAAAGCACTGAGCATTAGGGAGCGTTTGAGAATCAACGGATGATGCAGCTATGCCCATCTTTTATATACAGGGTATATCTGTAAATTTAACATATAATAGGTGATGTTGCAGATCTCCATAGCTTTTGGCATAGTGGACACACCATAGGGGACCAAAATCTGAAAAAGGAGCAGCTCTAAACACTCTGACAGCGACTCTGTTAATCATCAGAATATATTCCATCTGGTCCATTGCCATTTGGAAAATGTAGACAAGCTGTATGATTTTGCAGAAAGCCAGCAGGAAGTCCGCTAGCTTGGCGGAAAGAAATCTAACTTGAGCACGATCTCCACGGGTTTCACTTAGAAGGAAGCTAATGAGCATGCTCTGTGGGCCCAAAACTGTGGAAGCCCATGCTACATCTTTGTAACAAATGGGGGAAGGCTGAAAAAGTTTTTTTGGCACATGAACACGCACCCTCCATTTGTATGAATGAGGCTTTTGGCTATTTGCAATGGCAAATAACTGAAAGCTGCACAGTACGATGCTTCTGTATGATCTGCAGTTCCCAAGTTGAAAATTCATGTTGCCTTCCAATCCTGCAATTAAGTACAAATGTCCAATAAAGGTTGGGAATCGGGATTATGAGACATATACATATACAGCCTCTCTAAATTGTAGAAAAAAACTGATCTGAATGTGACTGGATTAAAAAGGCAGAAGAAGATTGAGATCTATTGGGCTGTTAGATCTGATCCTCTTCACTTAATCTCACTATCTGACATCTGAATTAAACACCACCCCTCATCTTCAGCACCCAGCAGCTGCATGTGAATTAAAGTAGAGCGCCCTCCCCTTTTGCTCTCTCCCAGAGTGCTGATATCGATGATGGCACAGCAAGGATCTCGATGTTTCACTTTTAAATGAGCAACTCAGGATGCTTGAGTGTCAGCTCCAAAGGAGGCCCTTTGTACCGCAGAGGCCAATATGTCTGGTTAATGAGACTGTGGCTCAGACCCGGACAGTGAGGCCTTATGGGAAGGATGTTGCTGCTGCTCTGGTCTTATTAAGATGAGAGGAGAGATAAGTAGATGAGAGAGAGTAAGTCTGGCTCTGTTCACTGTCCGGCCCTCCTCTGTCTATAATCTGCTCTGCTGACACTCTGCTACATTCAACTGCAATTATGCTTTGGGGGGAGGAGTCGTCCACAGTGGGAAATGATGGAGGTTTTTACTGTGCCGCTGATGATAATCATGTTCATAATGATAACCAGAACTGTACAATATCTATTCTAAAGGTAGCTACAGAGGGTGAGGTTTTCAGCACTGTGCAACATGGATCTAATGGACTTAGGTTTGATGTATGACGTAGGGACAGACATTTTGAGCTAATGTTCTATTCAGTATTTGCTCTCCGAGACTGTCCACAGTTATGGTAGACTTGTGACAAGCTCACCCCACCTGTACGAGTACGCACTGGACCTTCTGTCTGAGAGTAGGCCCGCCATAAAGCATTAGCACTGTGCATGGTTAAATTTCCCTTTTAACTCTAATAATAACCATCATTTGTGACATGAACAGCACACTTCATTGAGTAAGACTCTAAACTAGAGACTGAGACCATAGGAAAAAGTGTCAGATACGTTATTTTGTTTTATGGACTTCTGTACAACAAGATCAGACCAAAGGGGTTGCCCCGTGCTGGCCAATAGGAACAATGGAAGCGGAACTGGAAGTTGCATCACCATCTGTTGGTGTTGAAAACAAAGACAGATGCAAGAAGAGCTGCATACATTTCTTGGTCATTGGCAAACATAATTTAATGACTATTCAGTTATTCAAAAATCATGAATATCCCTCATATGTAAACTGTGGACCTGTAATATGATTCAATAAAACCTACTGAATCACAGCCTACTGCATGCGTGTGTGTGTGTGTGTTATGTTATGTTATGTGTTATGATGTTTTGCCAAGTAGTTTGTAAATAATTCCTGAAAGGAGCCCATTTTATTATCTCTAAAGCTCTGTGGGAAACGTGCTGATATTCATATTCTGGTTGATCCTCAGTAAAAATTATAAAACCACTAGAAGAGGGAGAGAGAAGACTCATCATTAATAGGGACTCTTGGATTGTTTAGCTATTGAATACTATTAAATAAAAATAGTATAAAGTAAAAACTGCAAAACAAGTCACGATCGCTCGAAAGATTTGAAGATGACAGCATGGAACTGGCCCAGCTGAAGTTCTGATTCACATTCCATCCCTCCTTGTGCCTCTTCGTCCTTATTTAGAGCAGTTTTTTATATCAGAGAGGTTTCGGGCTGTAGTTTTTGACCAATAAGCCTTCCCTCTATGCTGCATTAAGACTTTCCGCCTCTCTCCTTCCGCTTCATTTTTTTCCAATCTTTCCATCCATGTCCTTCAATCTCCCAGGGCACAGAGGGGCTGCAAATAAAGACGAGGCTGAAAGCGAAGGATCTGAGTGAGAGTATGATGCAGATTGTTGAATTTTCATGTAGCTCAAATGTACTTTTTTTTTTTAACCTGAGGTCTGGGGTAGAAAACATGTTGCATCTGTCGTTAACACAGAAATCCATGCAGATAAAACCAATGGAATCGTTTGCACTGAGCCATAGAGACAAAAACTCCTTCAGCAATTACAGGAGACATAGTAAACTTTCAAATCTATCGCAAAGTCATGTCACATACAGTACCAGTCCAAGCTTTAGACTGGTACAGTATATCAGATCGATAGGTGACCACCTTTTTGCCTCGAGATGCAGCCTTAGGAGATCAGGCTCATGGACTCAATCACCACCCTGAAGCCAGTTCTTAAAACACATTTTCATAGACATGCTTTATTGTCATGTCATTACCTGTGATATTGTCCTTTATATGCTTCATTTTCTTTCTTTTCTTTTTAATATTGTAGGGTCTCTACCTTATAATATAGAGCGCATTGAAGCAGCTGTTGTTGTGAACTAGTGCTATATAACTAAAACTGAATTAATTTGAGCTGAATTAATAGTTTGTGGACCGGGCTGGTCACAAAATAAAAGCATGCTAAAAGTGGTAACACAGATTCACATTATGGCCTGTGGGACTGCTCCCCATGGTTATTAGATTTTTTTTATAGTAATCAGGCTAGAAGTCATGTGATCATTTTGTGAGCGTGAAGAACGACACCATAAGGTGTTAACTCTGCAGCTCAGCAGCTTACAGTGATTCCCCGACCACGGCCTTGGAAAGCCTAAGCAAAAAGTAAATAAATAAATAAAATGCATATACTGTATACGTGTGTGCGTCTGTGTATGCGCATAATTAGCTTCATTCATGTGTTAAATTTATGGGTCTTCACTTCAAAGCAGTGTGAAAGACTCTCCAGCACTCTGCAGTAATTTATGGTCACTCTCTCACAGTTTGTCTCCTCTGCTGTCACCCCAAGTGGGAAATGCAGAGTAAGAGGGGCGAGACAGGGAAAAGAGGATATAGCAGCTACAGCTGATAACTCATTAGCTTAGTGTGAGCGCATCAAAAGTTTTCCAGCAAGTGTTAATTAGTCTAAAACCAATGATGGACAGACAGACGCCAACTGAGCCCAAATGCCTGTAAGACGATGGCAGTGAAGCTTTCAACCCCCACCTCAGCTCAAAGGCTGAGAAGGTACAACACCGATCAACATGTCCATGTTCTCCTATGACGACACACAGAACAGTGAGAGAGAGAGTGTGTGTGTGTGCGTGTGTGTGTGTGTGTGTGTGTGTGTGCATGTGTGTCGGGGTGGGGTTATCAAATTATTTATAAATGTGAGACTATTAATTGGCCACTTGAATTAAAACCTACTCGACTGGCGTTTGTTTGGGGGCAGCCCAATAGAGAAAACAGATGAAGGCCAGCTCACAGGATAAGTGACCTGATGGATTAATTAATGGGTGGAACCAATAGATGAATAGACTGATCCAGTCGCTCTTCCATATGTCTTGGTGTTTCACAAACATGTGCTGTGTTCTCAAGTGGAACAAGGACTATAAAAAGAAAGAAACTATGGGATAAAGTACTCGTGTCACAGCGACGACAACTCAGTCTAATTCTATTAATAACCATCATTTAGCACCGTGATTAAGTCACTAATCCTCTCTGCTCTCAGCTCCACTGATTAACGCAGGATCACACGCAGCAGAAACACACGACGTCTGACAAATTTACATGTGTTGTTCCCAGTCTTCACACATGCCGAGTACAGAGCGCAGGAACAAGGCCGTGTGTACAGTGCTATGCCAAAGTTTAGAAGATGCTTCAAAAACAATGCCATGAATATTTTAATTCATAAATCAATTCCATAAACCCTACATCAAAACATTTGCTTTAGTAATTAATTAAAAGTAAGTTGAATCTTATTTGTACAGCACCTTTCACGATAAACTCCACAAAGAGCTTCACAGCAAAATGCTAGAGAACATAAAAGTTAACCAAAAGCAAGTTCACAAATATGAGCTTTGAGCTGCTTTTTTTTTAAAAAAAAACGTTAGTCCACAGCTCTCGGGCTCAGAGGGAGAGCCGTCCACTGTCTGAGGGCTGCTACTGTAAAAGCTCTGTCTCCTTTAGTTTACAGCCTCGTATGATGCACAGCCAGCAGGCCCTGATCACATGACCTCGAGACCCCGCTGGGGACGTGCAGATGTAAAAGTTCACTGATGTATGCTGGTGCTTGTCCATGCAAAGCTCTAAAGGTCAAAATCAGAATTTAATGGGGAGCCAGTGCAGCTGGATCAGCAGCGGCGTGAAGTGTGGGTGCTGAGAAGTCAGAAGCCTCGCTGCAGCATTTCTCTTTTTTTTTTTTTTTTTAATAACCTGTTCTGTTTGACAGCTTAAGCAATCAAAATTATGGTCTGCATACTGTGTTGAGCCAGACACATTTGCTTTGCCAAGAGGATCAGTAAAAATACTCCTCGTGTCAGTCCTTTTTAAAATTACTTTATTTATTTAATTATTGATATTGGTTTGAAAAAGTTTAACTACACTGGAACTGACAGGCGGGAAAGAAGTGATAGAAGAAGGAAACAAAGAAGGGGCAGAAAGATGGGGGGGGGGGTGACAGAGCACAAATAATCAGTCGCCGACTGCTTCATCTGTAACAAAGCACCAAACACAAAAACAAATACTAGCACATGTTCATGGTTTGTTTATTTGCTTGTGTGTGTGTGAGCGCAAGTATCTGTGTATTGTGTGTTTATCATGAAACAAACTTGAAGTCTTCTGAGAAGTACCCAGAAGACCCAGGCAATCTGCAGCACAACAGGTCACAGGGGAAGGACCCCAGAGAACCAGAGGCATGGGGCACCCGACCCCACCAGAGGCCGGCAACCCCAGAGCTAGCCAAGAACAGGGGCCCAAATGCCCAAGAATCACCCGACACCCATCCGAGCTGAAGAGGTCCGCGCCACCCGGACCACAACCCCAAAGGGAGCAGGTCAACAACCACGCCAAAACATCCGGCCACGTGCTCTGGAACCACAGAGCACCCACGCCCCAGGAGACCGGCAGACCCTCCCAGCCCCTACAACCATGTCCTATAGGGGTCACGGCTCAGCAAGTCCCAGACCCGGGCCCAGCTGTACACACACAAACACACACACACACACACACAAACAGGGTGTATACCTGAGCACATCATCATGCCGTAGGGTGTCTCTGGGATTAGCTGCTCCGGATGGTGCTGTTTAATAGATGATAATCTAAACATCCGAAATCCCAAAAACATCTGCATATTGATATGTATCTATCAACAGGGGGCACGTTAATAGATTTGCTCTGTATTATTTTTTATGAGGTTCTAGCCAGCATCAATTTCCAGAGCTACAGAGTGAAAGCACCTCAGGAGTGTCAGTCCCCAAAGACCCCCGAGTTAAACTGTCCAGCTTTACAGCAGAAGCATTTTTACAGTCTGCTACAATAAACTGCTTTGGTCCCTATAGCATATTTCCCCCTTCATAACAACCGTACAGGGCATGAATATTTTTTATAACTTAAACACTTAACAATAATAGTGAGGCCTAAAGTTAAGGGCAGGACTGCTATTAGTCACTGGGCTTGAACTTTTAACCATGTTTGTACTGTTGGGGCCTTTTGGAGCATTTTGATGCAGTTATTGAGAAATAATGGGGCTTGCTTTGAAATAGCTGTACTGGTCATCTAAGACGTCTGTGCCCTCTAGTGCTTTATTAGGCTATCACTCAGCACTAAAGGCCTTTACACACTGGGCGCATTGCAAAAAAACAACACAAAATTCTGAAACTTTCAGATGTGAACTTGTCGTGTAACCTACAGACACACCGGACAGGTTACGTTTTTGCGAATAATTCGTTCTCATAAAACACACTGTGAAATTGATGATGTCATGAGGTCCTGATGTTTCTAAACAAGCGATGGAAGAAACAGAGATTCCGGGCTCATCCGCCTCTCATGAGAAAGCAGCAGCAGGGAGAGTTTCATGGTTTGAGCCCGGAGCTGAAGCTGCATCACGGCCGCTTTCAGGATGTCAGTGGGGCAATCTGAGCTCTTGTTGGCAGAGTTGGGATCACATCGGAGGAGGCAGAGGAAATAGCCGGAAATAGTTTCAGTAGCTCGATTGACCCAGAGCAGCGTGTAGCTGTGTGCCTTTTTTTTACTGTTCCCACATCACTGTGTCTTCAGTATATCTGACAGAAGGGTACCTGCAAAGGTGAGAAGGCTCTGTTGTGTGGTTTGAAGATGGTGGCACAGACAGAAAGACAGGAGGTGGAGTTGGGAGTGGCAAAGTTGATTATGTTAATTTTATTGGACAGACAGAATTATAAATGTGTATATTAAAGATATCCACTTACATAGCCACATTCCCTGAGGAGGGAACATGGCTCTCCTGGGCTAAGGATGTCTTGTCAGGAAAAGAGGAAAACCAAAGGGAAGGTCCATGGATGTAGTGAGAGAGGGCATCCAGATGGTTAGTTTAACAGAAGTTGATGCAAAGGATGGGGTGACATGGAGGCAGATGATCCTTAGTGACAACCTCTACAGGAGCAGCCAAAAGAAGAAGACGACTCAGCGCGAATTATGCGTCTGTATGATGAGCTCGTACAGTTTATGGATCCACCGAGCTAGCCAGCATTATCTGATAATTCAGCACGCCACTACAGCATCATCAATATGGCCGCTCCTGGTTCCAAATATATAAGAGATGTGGCAGAAAAAAAAAAATTGTTGTTGAAGCAGAAACCAATGAGTGACATCACAGTGGCAATGTCTGTCTTTTATATAGTTTGTGGGTTCAACGCGTACTTGCACAAATCATAGTCATCTTCATCATAATCATCTTCATCATCATCACTATCATCATAATTGCTGTAACATTTTAATATGACATCAACCGAACGCTGCTGCATGTGGTCTGCACTCCTTTTTCTATCTTTTCATCAATACTTACCTAAGCCATTCATGTAAGAAAAAAATGACTTCATTTGACCAAGAAACCTTTTCCTGACCCCAAAAATATTATTTTAACAAGCATGTTTCCATCAGTATCCAGAAGCTGATTTGTAACTCTGGGAACAAGCAAAACACTTCAGTGCAACATTCCCGAGAGTCGCATATAGCACCAGCATACAGCGTAAATGTACTACTGGAGAGAGAAAAGGCTAGCGAGGTGAACTTATTATCCACAAATATTTAGGCCGTATTTGTGGAAAGAATGAGAAGGAAAGGAAGAGGAGGAGCAGAAACAGACGGCATAGGATGTAAGGATGGCAGGATAGAGGGGTTAATAGGTGGAGGGCTGTTTTATCCCGAGAGAGAAGTATAAATTCAGCAGGGAAGCAGCAGAAGTGGCAGACCCTGCATCTGTCTGCCAACACACACATACACGTGCAGGCCATTAATGCTCCTGATTGGCTAAAAATATACAGTGTATTGACACCTACTGTGAATGAATGTATGTAGGCAATAAGGTCTCAGGTTCAGGTCTGTTTGTGTGAATTTGTGTGTGTGTGTGTGTGTGTGTGTGTGCTGGCAGCGTCTGGAGGCTGGCAGATGGTCAGAGCTGAGTCTCTCTCCCCTGTGGGTCTGTCATCTCTCTCCATCCAGCCCTTCCTCCCTACAGCTCCACCCCCAGGGCGCTGCGCCAGTATTAAACCCCACCAGAACATCCCCCAGCTGGGCGCAGACCTCCACCACCTCCTCCCTGCATGGAGCTGAACCCGCAGAACTTTTTTGGATAAAAATCTCACAGTTTGCGTTTTTTTCTTCTTTTTTTTTAATCCATTTGAATTGAACAGGTATTGAAGGTTAAAGCTGTCTATTAAACAGTACGGATGTTTCATAGCACTGAAAGCAGCCAAACATTTTCAAATATCCATGGGCATCAGTTTCAAAGGAAACCTGTTTTCTTTGATTCCTGGGGGATTTGATTCCTGGCACGGACTTAAGATTTTCATTTTCACTGCTGAGCCGGGAGGTGAAAGGAGCTCAAGTGTCACATTCAAGGATATTCGGCTGTTTATAGGGACATTTTATTGGACTTACACCCATAGAGAATTTACAATTTGTTTTGAAATATCAAAACTAAAACATATAATTTTGTTTGTTTGCTTGTTTTTGTTTTTTCTCAAAAGTGAGATGTTTGCTGCAGGTCATTTCGATTGTTTCTCGTGTTACAGGAACCGTCAGCGCATCCAAGGTAGTCCTATTTACAGAACAAAGATTAGTAGCTGCTGAAGGCCACAAACACCCAGACTAAATACAACTGTTTGATGATTCTCTAACGATGTTTACCAGTGATCCCGGCACAAAAATAGAATTATGAATAAACATTCATCCGCTTTGAGCCCAAACAGCTCCATTATTGGCTAAATGACCTCGACAACACTCGCAGTGGCCGATCAGGGAGGCGAAAAGAAGGTCGATGACAATTTCAAGACCGAATTGGATGAACTTCAATCAAAACACAAGACCAAACGAGCTCTGATGCAAAAGAGGAAGTGTAATGCATTACCTCACACTGACACTTTATCTTCAGCTGTTCCGCTCATGCAGTATGTGAGCATTTACAGTATTTATAATTTTGCCTTGATTTTACTCTATAACCTGGACGCAGATCGGCTGAGGTAGGCTCTTTTGGATGTTAGGCTAATCTAGCCATGCTGGTATTGAGCAGTGGTTTGCTCCTTGTCTCTGTGCACATTCATCTCCTGACTGTCAACTGTGACGATGATGCGCCTTCCTCCTCAGGAGTGTTCTTGCCCTGGATGGATGTTTGAAGGGGTTTTTCGTAAACAAAGGACGAATTATGCCATCATCCACTTTAGTGGTTTTTCACGGTCTTCAAGACCTTTTGGTGTTGCAGGCTTGTGTATTCCTTCTCTTTAGATATCAGATATTTTAAAGTTTTTGGTCTTTCTGCTAGCTTTGATTAGGTTCTTGAGCCCAATGATGGCCTCATCATGGATGCATCATCATCTCTTTGGACTCATGCTGATCCAGTGATCATGAAACTGCTTGTTGGTCCAATTACTTTTGAGCCTCTGAAAACACATTGTAAAAACAGTTAATGCAATCTTTTTGTTAAACCCCACGAATTAAAGTGGAAAGTCTGTATTTTATTAATGTTTTGATTTGGGTGTATTATTTATTTGTTTTTATCATGTGATTGTCTCTGTGGCCTATGAGTCTGGGATTAATACAACTCCTCTGTGGGGGTGCGGCAGCATTTATGCAGTATTGTGGCTCCAGCAGCTTGTGAATAAAGAGCTCTCAGTAGTACCGCTTTTAAGTCCCAAATTTAATATTAATTTTCATAATCAAATGTCTGTATAACCATTTTTTTTAAGGAATCTGATTTAGAAAGTTCTCTGACAGCACTCACCGGTGAATACTAAATGTCAGTTCATTTTTCGTTCACATTCAGAATGTATAGCGCCACAGTGCATGACTACAAGCCCGTTATTATCCATCTCGTTCTTGCATCCCCACGCTCTGCCTGTGACACTGGGATCTGGTGTCATCAGACATGTTTGATACTTACAGAGGGGGCAGAGAAAACAGGAGGCTTCAAGGGGACACCACAGAGATCTGAGAAGATTTGTCTATCAAAGGCAACATCCTTTTAATATCAATCTGATAACCCACTGGTCAGCTGATCCCACAGGACAGTTATTAATAAGAATACTGCATGATTATGATACTGTAGATCAGTTAACTACATGTGCATCTACACAGGTAGTGTTATAGATAACAGGTACAATAACACTAACTTAATGTAAATGATTAAAGGTGCATTCAGTGTGAATGATGGATGAGAACAGTCTGTGACTGCATAATTTTTCTTCAAAAGCCAAAAAGCTTTTCTATTTTCATCTGCTTTCCTCATCCAGTGAAGTGCATCTCGGCTCTTTAGGAGATGAAAGACGAGTTGCAGCTTCTTCAAATATTTGTACAGTACAGCAGCACGGTTACAGGTACCGTTACTCCTACGCTATCAGTTTGAACCTGAAACAACAAAAAAAAAACCCCAAAAACAAACATCTGTCATTGTATCTGCAGCCTTCTGTTAACAAAATTTATAACTTTCTGTAGATTTTCTGGTTAGTGTGGAACGCAGCGATGCTACAGTATATTAGTTGCTATTTTGTAGGTGGTGTGTTGTTTTTCGAACTGTTAATCTGCACATTATAACACATATAGGACACGGGGTTTCATCGAAACTATCAGCTGTTGGCACTTTCATAGATTTGGCCAGTCAGGGCTCTTCTTCACCTCCTACGTGGTGTATCATGTAGTTAAATAGTCCTTGCATGGATCCCACATATATAATAAATCTGTGGCTGTTCAGTGTTGGCAAAAGTCTTTAACACAAGAGTTCTGGCTTTTTCAAAGACTTTTCTTTAGCTTTGTCTTTGAATTTTCACCTCTAGGCACCATTTGGTTTGATTTGTAAATTTTCATGACGTCGGGCTTCCTCAGCGTAGAAAGAATGCTTCAGGAGATTATAATTTATAAGCAATTTATAGAACCATTTACTGTATTTACTACACTAACTGCAGAACAAGGGAAACCATATGAGCTATATTCATGCCCCAGTTCTGAGACGGTCCTCCCACTATGAGCATTTCTGTACTTAATTTTATACTTCAATATTCTGTTCATTCCTTCAATGAAATGAGGTACTTCCTAATATTTTGCCCAGAAGCTACTTTCCACCCTTCATGTGGCTGCAGACACAAGTGAAAGTAATACAGATAAATGCCAGAAACAGACACCGAGGCCATCAAGATGGCAGGCACCAGGAGATGAGTAAGGCCACTCATCGTGTTACAGTGGGCATCATAAAAGGTGGAGAGCTTATCTAAAAGTCCTGTCAGGTTTGGGTTCAATTTATTGGACAAATCTTTTGTTTTCATGGCTAGTGGCTAAACACTATTATAATATTCTGTGACCCCATCTATGCAGACTTTGCTGCGATACTGGATGGACTACGCCAGCAGCATTATTCATACAACAGCATGTTTAGCAATGACCAGCACAGATGATACACCATAACTAGAAGCATAATTGTTGGACACCTGATTCAAGGGGCTGGATTTGAGTAACATTTGGGTGAAATGGCGACCATCTGAGTAATTCTTTTATCTTTTAAAGTCTTCACATTAAAGAAACTATGAGCTGAATGAAGCAAGTGCTTTTTAACTTTTTGAGCCAAACCTTAAATTTCAGCTGTTCATACCCACCAATCAGGGAAGTGCCAGTGAGATGTGTCAGTCAGTCAGAAAAGTCTATTTGCTGTGGGTGACTGTGTCTGTTTGATGGGTGATTTCCTGGTTGACTGATAGTGTTTTGAATGACTGATGAGGTGGATGATTTGGTTGAGTGCGTGTGCGTCCCTGAGGTGATAAACTGAAGCCATCCTTACTGTAGTTTACAGGCTGAATATCAAATTGGCCTTGTCTCTGGCTTTTGTCACTTCATCTATTTTATTTTCCCCTGCTAGCTTTTTTCCCTTTTCACAAGCTTTCTCATGTCACATTTTCTTCCATGCACTGTCTCTGTGCTTCGCGTCTGCCCTCTGCGACTTTCTGTTTTTGTCAACTTTCCCCTTTAATTCCATGTCACATTTGCTTTCCTTCTACTTGACATCTGTCCACTTGTTTTCACTTTATTCTGTTGTCTGAGATTTTGGCTCTTTCTTCTACACATTATCTCAGTGATGTGCCGTGGATGTCTTAGTCACTTTGTCTTCTTCACTTGCAAATGGTGGGTGAAGAGGGGCAGCTCACTCCTGGCCAGATCCTCTAGACTCCATAGAGTTGGTGGGAGAGAGGAGGATGTTAGCCAAGCTGATGAACACCTCTCACCCGCTGCATGAGACCGAGGAGGCCCTGAGCAGCTCCTTCAGCAGCAGACTGTTAGAGCCTGTCGGACTGAGCGCTGCCGCAGGTCCTTCATCCCAATAACATTCAGACTGTAAAACATGCACACAGGATAAATGGCTGCTAAAAAACATACATGTATCTATATTATCACTCACACTGCACTTTATGTGTGTGTGTGTGTGTATGTATATGATATATATATATATATGTATATATATATATATATATATATATATATATATATATATATATATATATATATATATATATATATATATATATATATATATATATATATAAGTAATGGGGAAACGAATGTATGTAGCACTCTTTGTACAAAGGACAAATTATTCCCATATAGTACTTTACTAATTTCTACAGTTTTAGAAGGTTTTTGTTATACTTTATTTTTCTTATTTATTTTTCTATTTTTATTGGGGAAAACACATGTAAGGTACAGAGCGGGATCGTAGAGCGCTGGTCCACATAGCATATAACAGTCACCAATGCTCTGCTGATTCAGTGACTGCACCATTCCAAAATCTGGCATTAATATTCAGGACAAATTATAAAGACATGAAGCACCAGGAGCTTAATGACATGGGTTTGAATGGCCAAGCACACATAGGTGGCAGAGAATGTTCATCCATAGAGCGTATGCCATTAAGATACCTTCTCAATCAAAGCGAGGAGTTTCAAGCATGTCCAGTCAGGAGAGGAAAGAACTGGGAAAGATTATCTCTCTCAGCCGGCTTGGCAACAACTCGGCATCCCCACTAGAAGAACTGGAGGATGTGGCTGGGGAGTGGGAGACCTGAACATCACCGCTTAGAATGCTGCCCTGTGACCTCAACCCAGAGGACGGATAGAAAATGAACGCTAATCTGAGCAGCTGATTTTCTACATTACTGTTGACCAGCAGCACGGTGGTGTGGTGGTTAGCACTGCTGTCTCACAGCTAGAAGGTGCTGGTTTGATTCCGCCTTGACTTGGGCCTCTCTGTGTGGAGTTTGCAAAAAATTGATGGATGTTAACTAGCATCGTACCCGTCCTGTGGATGGTCGTTAGTTGATGCTGTTAGCGATGGAATGATTACTGGGCAGAATCATAAATATATCAGCATAAGCATAAATCATGCCCCATGTAGATGTGAATTGGGCCGCCGTAGAAATTATACAAAAATTAAAATTTTATTATCTCATGACTGAAAATGACCTTGAAAATTCAGAGGATTGTTATATGAACAATCCTGAACAGATTCCTCGGGGAAGGAAATGCATGACATCTATTTTAAATCATATTAGGCCACCCGGTGGCAAGTATGGAACTGACGCATGTGCCACAGGAGGAATTACTTATTCTTATGAGGGGATTTTTTAAAGTACAGTTTTCTATGTCAGCAAAATTTACTGGGCTGATGCCTGAATTAATCTTGCTCTATTTTATGACAACATCCTGAGTCCAGGGATTGTGGGTTTTAGAAAGCTTTGAATTTGGAGCGGTCGCTCACTTATGTACAGTATATCCTGTTTCTGTCAGCATGCCCTACCACTGTGTGCCTGACCCCCAAAAATAATTCATGAAAATCCCAAGTTTTTGACAAAGTTTAAGATCACATTTTAAACCCTTTTAGCCTACTTTTTAACTACACCTGTGCTCTGGTTTCTCAATCTACACAACAGCAATAATTCTTTATTTTTTTAATGTGTTAAACTAGCTAAAACATTTACCAAATTTTGGAAAATGCAGAACTGCCCCCTACGCAACTAATACATGCTGTATTAGGTCGGTCTTCATCAGTCACCCAGGAGAAAGTTTTATTCCAGCAGACGCTGTGCTGGCAGCCATTGTGGAAGCTGGATAATCTACATAACCAGAGTGTTTATTAGTGGACATCTGGAAATGATTACAGACCTCCTCCACTTGTCTTCACAGCCACCTTGGGGAATTTATCCAGAGTGCACACGATGATCACAACGATGGGAGATTCCCCATTCTGGAAAAATTTCTCCCTTCAAAATAACCCTTTATCACAATTTTCACAGCATATTTTGCAAAAAGATTATAATTGTAACCATGCATGCTTCCAAACTGAACTTATTTGGTTTTTTTTGTGTTCAAATTCTCGAACACCGCAGACACCGACTTACCTGTTTCCTTTTTATCGTATAGATATATCAGCCCTGCTTGGCCAGTGACCAAAAAGAAGAAGAAAAAAAACATAATAACTAGATCCTGATGCAACACCCTGAAAGAAAACCACAAAAAGCCCAAAACAAAATATAACATAACGTGTGCAGCGAAATCAACTGGCCTACAGGTATATACAAACACAGCATCACAAGGACACAGACTAAAACCGACACGAATGATATCTATAAATAAGTCTGCCTTCTATTATCCCTTCCTTTTACTACAGCAAGAGAAGAGACCAAACTATAAATCTCAGGTCATCGCTGTGTGTTCGTTTTTATAACTGCTCCTTGGAAATCCATTACCTACCTACCTACCACAGCTCTACGGGGAGCGTGTTCAATAGAGAAAGGCAGAGATTCAGAGGGGAGCAGGAGAGAGCAGGGTGATGAATCACAGGGGAAGGTCTCCTCTGAAATATGTGGCTCTAAATCAAACTGTTAAACTCCGACATGACAAAAGAGGAATAGTCTGAAGATGGATGAGAAAGAAAAAGAGAACAAGATATAATAGATAGTGATTGTATCATTAGTTTCATGTTAAGTTAAATCACAGTGTCACTGTGGTTTAATTTGTCAGAACTAAGCCCTAAAATGGTTTCATTTAGTATTTATTGTGGACATTTTGCTGGCATTTTTAACCACATCAAGACACAATTTCTCCGTAATAAAACCGTCTTATCAACTGCTGTAGCAAAACACGAAGTGAAATAAAGCTCAAACATGAGCATTAGAAAAGGAGTTTGACTTGAGAACTCGTGTAAAAAATGTAAAAACTAGCATGTCACAAACGGCAACGGAGACACCTGCACTTGTAGGAGGCAGAAGAAAGAATTATATGGATCTTTTTCTAGTTTCAGAACAGATCATATATTGCATGTCTGTGTAGGTTCTCAGTCAGCCAGGTCATAGTGGTCTCTGGAGCTTGAAAAAAGGCGACTGGACTTTAAAGTTTCTTGAAGTTGTTTAAAGGCTTCTTCAGTTTCAAGCTCCAGACGCAATCACGTATTGTACTGTTACATCATCGCCCATTATGACCAAGGTCGAATTTCCCTACCAACATTTCAGCTCTGCTGCATTACTGGGGCTGCTCTGCTTTCACCAACTTGGCAGGATAATAAGAATATCTGATAAATACCAATTAGCCAAGGTAAACCTCCATACTTGTCTAATTTAACACAGTACATACATGCCAAAATAATGTCTAAATAATGTCCAATAAATAATAATATATATACTATTTATTATTGGACATTAAAGTAATTCTGTTGTCTTAGAGATGGTCCTTGTCAGCAGTGCTAAATCAAAGCTATTCTTAAATAAGACTTTGATCATGGGAATTTACTACTTGACATCACAGGACCAGTGTGATAACAAGTGGGTAAAAGTTACTGTATACTGTTAAGTACACTAAAGTCTGTAAATAAAAGTTTATGGTTAGCACTTTTTTGCAGATATAAAAGTCACAAAGTGCTGTACAACACTTCAAACAGAATAAATATCGATAAAAACATAAATAACAAAAGAATGCCAACAGAAAGCCTGATTAAACACAAAGGTTTTTAATGGGTTTTTATGGGTGTGCACAGAGTCGGCAAAACGGAGCTGGAGTGGTAAACTGTTCCCGAGCCTCGGCGCCACAGACTGAAAGGCTCCGTCCCCCGAGTCCTCTGTTTTTTTTATCAGGGACAACTAGAGTAACAGACTTTGAGCTTGTGAGTGAAGACAGTGAGCAGCAGTGCATCTAACTAAATAAATAAATAATTGAGATTTATATATTCTGGAGCTTGTGCATTTATTGCTCTGCACAAAAGTATGAGAATTTTAAAACAAATTGTAAAATAAACTGGGAGTCAATGTAAAGAGCATAAAATGGGGTAATGTGAGCCTGCTTGCTAGAGTATGTTAGGAGTCTGGCTGTAGCATTTGACATGATTTATCTAATATGATAAACAGGGCATTATAATAATCTAGGCATGACAACACACATGCATTAATAATTTTCTCCAATTTCAGAGGAGGAGAAAATACCTTGGCTTAGGGTCCAGCCCCCCCATGACCCTGAATAAGATAAGCGGGAGAGAATGGATGGATGGATGGATGAATGGATGGACGGATGGATGGATGGATGGATGGATGGACGGACGGATGGATGGATGGATGAATGGATGGATGGATGGATGGATGGATGGATGGATGAATGGATGGACGGATGGATGGATGGATGGATGGATGGACGGACGGATGGATGGATGGATGAATGGATGGATGGATGGATGGATGGATGGATGGATGGATGAATGGATGGACGGATGGATGGATGGATGGACGGAGATAAATTTTATACATGAATCAAAACCCAGAGAGGAATCAAGCATCACACCAAGATTACGACACTGTTATACACAGATGAGCAAAAGGAATCAATCACTCGACCGATTCTTGAATGTATTTCAGGAGGAGTTATAATCATGGTCTCAGTCTTGTTGGAGATTAAACATATGCTTAACATATGAGGGAACAAAACCTTGCCTCAGTGAGCTCTTAATAATAGACAACAACAAAGGACCATTGCTTGTGAGAGATCCAGTTTTTGGTTTAAACAAACTCTTGTCCCCAAATATCACAAACAATCCTACAACGTCATATTTAAATAGTGGAGTTCCTGGGTTGAAATAAGACTTTTTCTTTTGTTTTGTTTTTTTATCATTATCAAAAAGAAAACTATAATCCAGTGCAGCAATGCTTCTGGAAAACCAAAATGTATGCTGAAATCTAAAGAGAAGAGTCTCACTGAGTTCTGTTTGAGAAGCAAAGATTGTCACGTGCTGAATCTGGGAGGGCTGTTTCCCAAATCTGTCGAGAAACAGACGAGCGGGACATTATCATGAAAATGAGATATTTGCATTGACAGGGAAAAGACCTCCCCCATAATAATAATAACAACATCCGTAATAATAATAATTATCACAATAACCGGAGTTCTGTTGTCTTTGGCTGTTTGCAGGCCTGCTGTGAATTACCAAAGATGGAATCAGTGGGAAACATGATGAATATGAATTTGTTGGCCAGCTGCATAGAAATAAACAATGTTCCGTTCTAATTCAGCTCCAAGAAACACGGCCCTTCGACTTGCTTTATTAATAATTTTATCGTTTCATATTCAATGCAAACATGTCAGATTGCTCTTACTCTGTCCGTGGAGCTGCTGGTTTCCCTGAAAATTGAAGCACCCTTTAAAAAAAAAAAAAGAAGAACACAGTAAGGAAAACACTGAGCTTCCACATGACATCTCCTACTTCGAGAACACTGAAAGTGAACTGATTTTATTAAAAAAAAACAAACCGAGAAAACAAACGGTGGTTTTCTAAAGTAATACACAGGGTAATCTGACGTACTGTAGCGGT